>JAJGRW010004260.1:0-31453 GCA_025461045.1 Carex parvula | reverse complement strand
TATCCAAGTAAGATAGATTTACACAAGTTCATGTTTAAAGCCTAAGCCCCTAGAAAGGAAATATAGCCCCTCATGGGTGCGCTAACATCCAAGAGAAAGACAAGAGAAAACATGATGAAAACTAAGAAAAACAAGAAAGAGAATAGAGTACACCTCGCTCGCTGCCCCTTGTCTTCACTTTGCTCGCTTGAGGAATCCTTCAATCCTTTGCTCCAATAGCCTTTGATCACCAGGAGAAGAGAGAAAAGATGTAGAGAGATGTGTAGAATTAAAACTAGGTTAAAGATGTCTTCTCTTGCTGCCTCCCTGTCAATATATAGCTATTTTCATGCCTTGGGAAACAATCCACCGAAATCTGGCAACAAATCTGAGAAGATATCGCAAAATTAGGAAAAATTGGCATTGGTGCGGCCTCCCGTGCGGCCTTCACAAAATTCCTGCAGCCTACACAAAATGGCTGGAAATGCTAAGAAAAAAGGATTTGTGCGACCCGTACAAAATTCCTGAGGCCCGCACGAGCACCCGCAAAACTCTCTGTCTTGGTTGGAATTTTGAGTATTTATTAACTCCTATATAGAGTTTCACAATCCAGGTCCTCAACCTGAATGATCTATAAGTAATGAAATACTCAAGGAACAAAATGATAAACAAATCATTCAATTACATGAACAAAACTTAGAATACAATCATCCGATAATTGGATTCTATATCACAACACTAACATCCAATACCAGTAATGAGATGAAGATTTATCCCCTTATTGAATAATTTGCTAAAAGTATCAGCAGCAAGAATATAGAGGAAGGGGGAGAGGGGATCATCCGTCTTACTCCTCTTTTGCATTTAAAATAAGGAGTGAGTTGATTATTGATATAATGCATGTTTGTGAGCTATAAAGCCATTGTTGTAACCACCTATCCAAGTAGAACCAAAATTCCTACTGTGTAGTACCTCAAGGAGGTTAATCCCAGTTAATTTTGTCATATGCTTTCTTAAATCAATTTTTATCACAACTCCAGATTGTTTGGTGTGGATGGCATGATGAATGAATTCTTGGCTTAAAACTATATTATCTAAAATGTATATGCCTGACATGAAGGCAGCCTGTGTGGGGTCAATGATTCTGGTCATGATTGGATCTAGCTTTTTAGTGAGCATTTTAGAGAGGATCTTAAAACTACAGTTAACCAAACTAGTGGGTCTGTATTGTTTTAGTTGGAAGGCTTCATGTACTTTGGGAATAAGACATACTACAGCTTTATTAAGATGAGCCATATTTAATTGTTGGGAATAAAATTGATGGCACATGATCATTAAATCATCCTTAAGGAGATCCCAAAAACATTGATATAATGAGTGAGCCTATGGTGCTATGCATAGCACGGATGGCTAGTGTACTACGGCTCAATATGGTACTTTTTAAAATCCTAACGGTCGATCCAACCGTTCAATGTGATAACCATATGAATATGTACTTGCAAACTAAATTTTATATTTTTTTGAATTTTTTTTACTATTTTTTTAGATAGGTAGAATTTTGATGGTCCAGAATTTTCAGAAAACACTGATTTTTCTACCTATCTAAAAAATAGTAAAAAAATTAGAAAAAATATAAAATTTAGTTTGCAAGTACATATTCATATGGTTATCACATTGAACGGTTGGATCGACCGTTAGGATTTTAAAAAGTACCATATTGAGCCGTAGTACATTAGCCATCCGTGCTATGCATAGCCCCATAGGCTCACTCAAATTTGCAACTAAAACCATCAGCACCATTAGGATCAGAATCAAAGACAACAGATTTTAATTCTTCTATTGTAAAAAGGAGATTCTAGGGATTGTT
This sequence comes from Carex parvula, assembly GCA_025461045.1. Taxonomy (NCBI): domain Eukaryota; kingdom Viridiplantae; phylum Streptophyta; class Magnoliopsida; order Poales; family Cyperaceae; genus Carex; species Carex parvula. The sequence continues at coordinate 29,607 of JAJGRW010004260.1, read as the reverse complement.
GTTCTAAAGGAGTGAGTAATTCTAGGCGATTCTTACATTCAATCTCTTTAAATTTCTTATCCGTGGAGGGGTTAATACATAGAAAATAGAACTTTCAGTTAAATTTTTATGTACCTGATAAATTTTTTTAAATTTTGGAGATGACTTAGTCACTCCTGCAGTGATTTACTTCCCACTTATACATATTAAAGTTTCAATTTTTTGTTTCGGAAAATTAAATCCACACATTGAGAAACTTAAGATGTTTGATATCTAGATTGTGGAAGTGGAACAAAGGGACAGGCTCAACAAACTGTAGTCTATCTTCACGTGTAAATTCAATAGACATGAAAGTAATTGTTTCGATTTAAAAAACTTCCACTGTAAGGTATACTGTTACCTTCTATTTATTGATTTGAATCAACCAACATACTTGATCCGATTGGCCCCGTTCGGCAAGGTGGATTAAGGGGTGAAAGATTAAGAGCTTAAGGAGCGCTAAGGAGTTCATGTTCGGCAAATAAAAAAGATTAAGAGAGTAGCATGTATTTGAATAAAATATATATATAATGAGGGAAAGACTATATTACCCTCATGTTGTTGTTGTCATATAACATAATTATAATATAATTGATGAATCTAATTGTATTACAATTTAATTAAATATATTTCATTAAAGTAAACTGTGTTAACAGAGTTTGAACAAGGCACCGAGCATCCGGTTAACTAAGCATCGTTAACTTAAACAATTAACAAGTCAACCTTAATCAACTCAATTGGATAAGCGATTCAGAGTACTTGAAAAGTTTTTAATGCAATTTGAATCTAAATTAGTACCGGCACTCGTACTAACTCAACTAATTAGTGATATTCTATTCAAGATTTTGTTTCTCATTTTTTAATTGAAAATTTGTCACAACTTTTAACAACTATTGTAAAAAGATAGCACTAGATATACCAGTTGTATACCAGGAAGCAAAATGAAAAAGATACGGACACATTCAAACCTGATATGAACAATCAAAATGAAAAAGAAAAAAAATATAACAATACTAAAATTGGAGCAACGAAAATATAACTAGCATGAACTATATAATCAATTAAAGCAGCACTACCAAAAAGCACATAGATAAACATGCAGCTCTTTCATAAACCATACCAAATGACCAAAAAAATTATCGGTACCAGTGGTACCAAGTACCATAACCTTACAAAGTTCAATACAAATTACATTCCATGCTTATCACAATCATAATTAGTGTTCAACACTATTCTAGTTTTTCTTGATATGACAGTATAATCACAAAAGTATGATATCACTAGACATTAAAACAAAAGTATGATATCACTAAACTAAGATTTGACCTTTAACTTCACAAAAGTTAGACACTAAACAAAAGTATGACATGGTAAGTTGTCATATAGATTAAGGGTTGATAGAAAGATGGCCGGAACGAAACATTCCAATTGCACGGTCAACAATCACCATCAAACGTTCTTTGTTGTCTTCTTTCATAAAACATTCTCTTATCCAAGAATTTCCCAAACTTATCTCCATATCAACATGAACATCAAAAGGTAATTCTAACACTTTTAACTTCTCTCGTACTTGGTCTTGTGCCATACGATTTGCATGACCTATTTGAGCAATGATCTCAGTTCGTTGCTGCTGCTGGTAAAGAAACTTTTCAGCAAATTCGTCCCTGCGATTAGCACATTCTCTTGGTTTGGAACGACGGGGCTCATCTCCATGTGTGTTGTTACCTCTTTTGCGGTTCTGTGTTGGTACTCTTGGAGCATCATCATGTAGATCAGGAATTGGCAAATTTGTAGTGGCAGTGACCGGCTCATGGGTACTATCAATCTCATCTATTTCTAGAGCAATCGACTCAATACCATCTACCATCATCTCTCGAAATTCAGGTAGGCTAAAATCATTGAACTCTTGTTGCACGCCACCATTTTCATCTTCAGAGCTTGAAACTTCAGTGAACGTGCGTGGGATTTGTTTGTTCGGATCAGAGGTTACATTAGAACGACCTGTGGCTATGTTCTTCCCATAAAGAGCTTCGACTTGTCGGTACCACGGAAAAGTTTTCTTAACATACTTCTTGTATCGAGTGGGATTCTTCTACAAAATTAGCATAAAAGTTTCATAATAAAATTGCCAATTTCTAAACCATGTTGTACATGTTGATGCTGATTACACCATTTAAAAACTCTAATAAACTAATATAAGCACTTCTATCTAGTTAATAAATACCTCTTGAAGATTTCTCCAAGCATCTTCAGGTACATCAGGTATATGGGCTTCTTCATTCCAACCACACCCACTTCGATTGGCCATGTGCCAGAAAAAACTGAAATCACCTTTCAAGTTCTACCAGCGCAATTTCAAGCTCGTTAAAACACGTATTTGGGTGTTCTTCTTGGTGAATGCATTATACACATAACTCCATTCATGATCATTGTACCCACCATCGCAATTAGAATCTTGTCTTCTACTTTGAACCTTAGCTAATAAGTCTAAAAAGAAGGAAGTCTCGTGATCAGACCAATTTGGATCCCTCCGTCCTTTGGTATTAGTTCCGTCCCCTAGAACAGATTCTGTGTTTGTCTCTTTTCTCTTACCTCCACGCTTACCTCGGCCCTTACCCTGCTTACTCCCAATTACTTGAGCTTGTTCCGCAACAAAATCCATAACTTAGCTTCACCTTTGAATCAAAGACAAAATTTGTTATAATTGAGTCATAAAAAAGGATGCAAAGCTCTGATATTTGCACAACTAGTCGAGTGCTTTATAATGTGCTTTATAATGTGAACATATAGAGTGAAGAGAAATCCATAACTTACTTGAGTGCTTTATAATGTGAACATATAGAGATGCAAAGCTCAGTTCTCATCTGACAAGGGTGAAGAGAAATTTACAAAAAAGACCCCTAATATTGGTGTATTTATATTTTGTTGAAACAGTAGACATAGTGTAAATGAAGATTCTAATCGAGTTTCTTTTTGTTTTTTTTTAAATCAAGGGTGAAGAATCAGACCTTTTCTGGTTCTTTTGGAAATCCCTCATTTTACCCTTTCTCTGTGCTAATTAATGTGCTTTGCTTGGTTCCAGTACCTTATAATTATGACCAAGAGACTTGAGAAAATTTTATTTTCAGTTTTCAACTATAACCAAGAGGCTCATGCTTATTCTGGAAAAAAATAATCTAATTTGCACAACTAGTTTATTTTACTAGGTGAATCAGACCATGGTTCATATGTAAAAGCACAATATTAGTAAAAGCACTTAAGAGATTTGAGTCATAAAAAAAAAACAGAAAAAAAACAGAAAAATGAGAAGTACTGAGAAAATAAAATAACTGGTAAAATTAAAAAAAGAAAATCTAACTTATATAAAAATGAAAAGGTGCATATGAAGCACTTCACTGAAATAGAAAAAAAATAGGTTGATTTGAATCAAAGCTGAGGTGAAGAAATAATATTAGCATGAAGAATCAAAGCTAACTACATCACGGAGTGAAGAATCAAAGTTGCATCTACCTTTGAAATAGAAAAATGAAAAGCACTCAACAATGGTGTGAAAGGAAATTTAGGTGACAAGAGACCTGAGCAATAAATCAATCTGAACAAAGGATGCCTACTTCATTCACTAATAGCAAAAATTTCACTGTGTCAAGAGGGAATCTTAGAGATACCAACGATAGAAAAAAGTACCGAACAAGATGGGTGTCAATAGAGAGAGCGCGTCGACGAGAATGGTTGTTCGGTGTCGGATTTATAAATTATTCGTCGGAGAGCCGCCAATTTACGCTGGAGAAAGCAAGTTTTTTCTTTCCCGCGTCTAGGGGTGCGTTCCCGCTGCAGATGAAGAAGACAGCCAAAAATGAATTAAAAATGAAGATAACCTTAAGGAGGTCTGTTGGTGAGGGTATAATTGTAAAACAAATATACACTTTTTGGCCTTAAGGAGGCGTTTTGGAAGCCAAAATCTTAAGGAAGGGGGTCCCCTGGATTAAGATGTTGTGTTAAGGAGAGGTCTTAATCTTGCAAAAGGAGTCACTGTTCGGCAAGATTAACATGGATTAAGAGTTAAAAGACCCTTAAGGAACCTTAATCTTGTACAGCCGAACAGCACCATTTAGAACAGACTTGATCCGAGTCTGTTGGTATACCAACTGTTTTGATTCAACTAATTGTTTTAATTCAAAAAACTTGATTTGACATTTCAGCCCGGTTGAATGACGTCAAATAATTTTTTTTCAAAATAGATAGAGTATCTAGAATTTGAATGTACTAGGACCACAATAATTTATTTATTTATCCAGAAGTGACTTTTGAACTCGGATCAATAACTCAGATCCAAAACATATTTATTTTAAATTCCGTAACACACAAAGAAATATATTTATTTTTCTCATAACCGTAAGGCCTGAAAAATATTGATCCGGGTTATTTATCACAATATTTCTAATAAATTCAATTATATAATATTCCATCTTTTTTCAAAGAAATAACAAATTATTTATAATATTTAAATAAAAAATAAAAAATAATAACCTCTTCTATTTAATTAAATAAAAATTAGAAAATCCTATTTCTGGATCTGAAAAATTATTCTACGTATCCAGACCCCTGGATCCGTAAAATCATTTTCCACATTGGTTAGATTTCGATTTTTTGGCAAACTGGGTGTAGATTTGGAAATTTTGTATTTTTTTAACATTAATAAAATTTCGGGATTATAATCGGGCACAAAGAGAGAGAGAGAGTTACTAAAATTACAATTTTTTTTCTGTCAATGGATTCTTTGTTAATTTTTTTATTGACTTTTGTATTAATTATGATAAAATTAATTGTGATAGATAAGAGAGATAGAGTAAAAGAACAAAATAGATATTTAGATAAAAAAAATTTCTCTCAGACTCTCAAAATTTCAAATGATGTCCTCAGTATAGCACTCTCTTTTCTAGCTTAGCAAAATAGACACTTCATTCAGCATAAATACGGCCTATCTATCCTAAAAAAAAAGAGACGGCCTATTAGGAGTTTCTTTTTAGTTGCGAAATTTAGCAATAGCGGAAAAATGTATTTGAACTGAAAAAAGAGGAGGGTTCAAATGCACCATTATATTTGTGCTCCAATATGCTCCACATCATTTATCTTTATTTTTAAAGTTCAAACGGTCAATCTGAATCGCTCAAAATGATCTTCATAATAAAATATGCTTGGATACCAAATTTTATATTTTTTAGAATTTTTTTTTTATTTTTTTAGATAGGTACAAAATCACATTTTTAAGGAGATTTTGGACCATCCGATAAAGTGATATTGTACCTATCTAAAAAAATAGTAAATAAATTCTAAAAATATAAAATTTGGTCTCCAAACATATTTTATTATGAAGATCATGTTGAACAGTTCGGATCGACTGTTTGGACTTTGAAAATAGAGATAAAGAATGTGGAGCATATTGGAGCACAAAAATTATGGTGCATTTGAACCCTCCTCCTGAAAAAAATAGTTTCTCATTTCATCAATAAGAAATTATGCCAAATTTTGATGCAATTTTTGCTGAGATTTTTATTAATATCCAAAGTTCAATAGAAATTATGAATATTTATGCCCAGAATTTTGGGTTTTCGCCAAAAATGTCCAAGCCGGCTATTTTATGGCCGTTTTACTCTCCCCGTAAGCCGCCATTTTATGGCAGACTTACTCTTTTTTTTTTAGACACTGTGAAGAGCAAGATAATGAAATCTAACACTGAAAATTTGAATTTTTTTGTTTAAATTATTTGTTAGATTACTTCTTTTGATATATAATTAGCATATTTATACTAAAATAGCTAAATTACTTGAAATTATGTTGAATTACACTATATTAATTTAAATTACGCTAAATTACATTAAATTACTCTAAAATACGGTAAATTTACGCTAAATTACATATGAATAGGGACGATATCTTCATTGAAAAGGCGAAAAACGACGACGAAACTTCAAACGGCCATAAAACGGCGCTCGAGTGTCCAATTTCATCAAATAACCACTTTTCGGAAAGCTTGTGAAAAGACGCATGCGTCCGTGCCTACTACGCTGGATTCAAAATTCAAAATTGTCAAAAAAACTAAGGGAAGAGCCTCAAAACTTTAGTTGAAGTTTCCGATTAAGATTTTTATTTCTATTATTCAATCTAAGTAGCTCAGTAAATTAGTTACATAATGAACTTGTAGAATACCAATTTTTACTATTTTCCGAATTTTTTTACTATTTTTTATGATTCATGAAAGATAATACAAAATCGGACTACTTTAACGTAATTTTGCGTAGTTTAACGTAATTTACCGTATTTCAGCATAATTAGCGAAGTTATTGTAATTTAACGTAATTTAGTGTAATTCAACATAATTTATTGTAATATAGTGTAATTTCAAGTAATCTAGTGTATTTTAGTATAAATATGCTAATTATAAATAAAAAAAAGTAATCTAACAAATAATTTAAAAAAAAAATTCAAATTTTCAGTGTTAGATTTCATTATTTTGCTCTTCATAGTGTCTCTAAAAAAAAAAGGAGTAAACCGGCCATAAAATAGCCGGTGTGGATAATTTTGACGAAAGTTGAAAATTCTGGGCATAAATATTAATTTCTAATTAAATTTGGATATTAATAAAAATCTCGGTAATTTTTGGCTATACAGTTTTTTTTTTTTTTTTTAAAGCGTATCTTCTGTTACTTGTGTCATATTTGATTCCAAAGTGCATATTAAAGAGGCTCAAGTAGGACCCCCGAAAAGTTTAATTTTTTAGGATAGTCACTTGTGTCATATTTGATTGAGTGATGAAATAAACTTCTTACTTCACACTTAAGCTATTAAATAAAAAATAAAATAGAGTAAAAGTGAGTTAATCCGTAATAATTTACTCCATTTGAATCCACTTTTATAGAAATTTTTATCTTCTAATATTTTACTCTTGTAAATAAATTAATTTAAGACATGAGTCTAACTATCAAATGAGATATAAAATATGAGAAGTAAGATAAAGTAAGTAATTTAATTATCATTAATTTTACTTCACAACTAACATATAGTGATCGACTCAATTACATTTATACAGCTATATTTTTCCGAACTGCGTCGATTTATTTACTTTTCATTGTTTTTTATATTTTATACTAACACAATTAAATACACAATGAAGAAAATAATTCTGTCACCAGTCACCAATAGTGCCTGGGACCCAAAATTGAAATATGAGGAACACATTTCAGAAATCGCCACAGATGATCCTAAGAAATATTTTCCTTGTTACCCTCCATTTCTCGCAAGAAAGGAGATACTCCCTCAGATCACCGTCTCTCTTATCCCAGGTACTGATAACTATTAATTGAAACTTTCATAGCCTTGTCCACGGCCCGGCCGCAACTCTGCTTCTCCGTCCTCCCACACTGATCCTTCAAAGCGCAATGCTCATCTCATCGACCTCCAAGCCTTTTCTCTCCGCCGCCTCCCTCCGTCTCCTCAGCCCAACCCATCGCCGCTCTCTAACCTGCTCAGCCAACCGCATAGTTTCACACCCACCCGACCTCGTACGGTGGATTCGTCGTGAAGGCGGCTCAGTGCACCCGAACCTTACCATTGGGGACCACTCTGACTTTGGCCTCGGCGTCGTCTCCACTGACGAAATCCCAGCCGGGTCTGAGCTCATCAACCTCCCCAGCCACCTCCCGCTCCGGTGGAACCACCCAGTGGGCCGCACCTCTGACGGGGCTGATGCTGTGCTCACTCAACTGGCAGAACAAGTACCCGGTATTGAAACTTATCACATTTGCCCTCAATTTGCAAACTCAATTAGTTACGGCACTGCCAGTAAAAATCTGTGATGTGAAGACAGAAGATTGATATTCACTGGTTAAGCCCATACCAGCTTCTAATATTCATTGTTAAACTCTAGTAAATTAAAATTAGACCCATGGTTAGAACATGACAGAGGAACTGTGGTCTATGAGGCTGGGCTTAAGACTGCTTCAGGAAAGAGCTAAAGCCGACTCCTTCTGGTGGCCATACATGAGCAATTTGCCAGAGACATTTAGCGTTCCCATCTTCTTCTCTGGCGAGGACATTAAGAGCCTGCAATATATTCCTCTTCTCCACCAGGTTAATTTTCTTAATCAGTGATTGAGCTAATAACAACATCACCTACTGCAAAATACTACCTAATCTTTTCCTTTTGCAAAACTGACATCACCTATAAAGAAATTTATATTTTGTTGGTGAAATGGCTTAAAAGTATGTTCATAATCCATTCGCGTTTGGATCATAGAGGAATAGTGCTTATCCAGGTTCACGAGCTATTCCGAACTCTATTCCGTGTTTAGATGGGTGTTTAGGGTTTAGGGTTTAGGGTTTAGAGACAAGTAAAAAAACCAAGATTTATCAAGGGTTTAGGGTTTAGGGCTATCACGAACTCTTGGGTTAGTGGCTATTCTGCTATTCCAATGAGAAGTTGGGTTAGCAGCTGTTCTGAACTCTTAGGTTAGCTGCTAACCTCGCTAACCCTACTCTCAATCCACTATTTTGAAATACTATTGTAGCTTTTAGTTCACAATTCAACTGGTGATCCTTTGCATCATGAAAGCCAAAATACCCAACTGGGCCAGTTAAAAGACAGGACGACTTTTCCATCTGTTTATTTTTATGAAAGCAGCACACAGGAAACCCTTGATAAATCTTGGTTTTTTGACTTGTTCCTCGATAAATTTCTCATGCAATTTTTTTTTTCCAGATCAATAAAAGATGCCGTTTTCTTATTGAATTCGAGAAACAAGTCAAAGCTGCTCTTGAGGACGTATCTCCCAAGGACCACCCTTTCGGTGGTCAAGATGTAACTTCAGGTTCACTCGGGTGGGCAATGTCTGCAGTTTCTTCAAGAGCTTTCCGCTTGCATGGCAAAGCTCTTCCTGATGGAAAGCATAATGAGGTGCCAATGCTTCTCCCTCTTATAGACATGTGCAACCATAGCTTCACACCTAATGCGTCTATTGTTCAAGAGAGAGATGCAACTAGCCCAAACATGTCAGTCAAGGTATGTATTCTCCTCAAAGGTCTCTAATCTCAACTCATGCCATGTAGATAGAGCAAGAATAAGCAGCCTGCGCTTTCTTTTAGTCCAACCTCATTCCTTAATTGCTGTGTTGGCAAAGGAAAAATATTAAATACCCCAACACTCACTGACAAAAGGGCCCCCCTGAAAGATTTGACTGTGCGGGTTCCTTTTGCAGTGACAATGGGTGAAATAGGGGGGCAGTGCATGGGGCACTGTATCACTATCTGTTGAAATGGTAAACGTTGAAAGAAATTGCAGAAAAAGTTGGCTCTTTTTATTTTTTTTATTCTATTGATGTCCGAAGTTGTGTCAAGATTTACAATTTACTTTGCACTTTGTATTACACATTGATGGAAAATGTTCTAATGAAATGCAAAAATGACCCTTACAGAAAATATTGTTTTTAAGTAAATAGGGCAGTAGATGTATAAATCTGATATAGCCTACCGTGCAATATTTTGTCATGTGCGTATCGTGAGACAAGTAATAGTTTTACTTTCTCAACATAAGGAATAATTTAATTATGTCTATGCTAATACAACATTCTTAACAATTTAGATGTTCCAATATTTGAACAAATTTACATATGGTTATACTCCATGGCTGAAATAGGTTGTGGCAAAGAAAGAAATCGAGCAAAACACACCTGTCACACTTAACTACGGTTGCTTGAGCAATGACCTGTTCATGCTTGATTATGGGTTTGTGGTCCCATCAAATCCTTACGACCAGGTTGAACTGAGATATGATGACAGTCTTCTCGATGCCGCCAGCATGGCGGCTGGAGTTTCTTCCCCAAGCTTCTCTTCTCCTGCCATCTGGCAGCAAGAGATCTTATCCAAACTTAATCTTCTTGGAGATAATGCACTTCTCAAGGTTTGAAATTACCAATATTCACCATCTAGCAATGTCTCATTTAGTTAGAGTTGCATCCTTCTAAATTATCTTAACTTGTTTCAGGTTACTCTTGGCGGGCCTGAGTTGGTAGATGGCCGCCTATTAGCAGCATTAAGAGTACTAATCTCATCTGACATGGAGTCAGTGCAGAAGCACAGTTTGGATACTCTAATGGTGCTCGGAGATGGAGAACCTCCTTTGGGCGCTAAAGTTGAGGCAGCCGCACTCAGAACTGTTATTGCATTGTGTGTTATATCACTCGAGCACTTCCCAACAAAGATAATGCAGGATGAGTTAGTGCTCAAAACAGATGTTTCTCTGGCCACACAGCTGGCCGTACAGTTTCGGATGCAGAAGAAACTGTTGCTTGTGGATGTTACAAGAAAGCTCTCTCAGAGGGTTAAGATGCTTCCTAAGGAGAAATCCACGGCATAGAATTGAGTTTGTTAGAGATGCTTTTGCAGGTCATGCATAATCTAAGTTTGTACTTCATTAATTTGTAGTGTTTTTCTTTTTTCTGCCTTGAATTTTCTTGGGGTTTTAAAATTGTTCTATTAATTACGTTCCGTCATTTTGTGCTTGTATTTGGTTGATTCAGTGCCGTATCTGTTGTTATTCATGACGTAAATAAGTAGGATCTTGCTTTTCATGTCTGAACTGTCGGATCAAATCGGATTGACTGATGCTACTCAGGTAGTCAGGTGTGACAACCTAGTTTTAATGCATCTGATGCGCAACTGAATATTGTTCAACCCAAGACAGACTCTAGGAAACCCTCTTTGTGGCTGCCCCGACTTGCACCGCTCTTCCATGCATCTGTAGCCACCAAGAGTCTAGATTTCTTTTAGCATCCATGTAACTTATCCATAATTATCATGTATATTTTGTTATTTAATTATGCCCATGTTTTCATTATCAATTGAGGAATCCAACTGAATTTTTCTCAATTCTAATTGCTATTGTTTTCAAGTAGAAATAGATCAGTGTTATTTATTTTATAATTTTCCAGACACGAACCTCCAACTTCTATCATCTTTTTCACCCATCAAAACCCTTGAAACCTCTCCAAAACAATCATCGTCAATCCATTCCTCATCTTGTGTTCTTTTCAAAAAGCTCTCATCCATGATCCATCTAAAGCCGCCAAAAATTGCTCTTCTAAAGTCCCAAAATCACAGCATCAGGTCTTTCTTTATGTGATCAGATATGTTTGTTATATATAGATCAGATGGTTCTAATAAAAAACAGTGACCTGATTTATATGACATGGATAACAGTGACCCGAGGGGTTGCACAATTGCACTTCAAGATGGGCTTTTGCTGTGCAATTGGGCTATAATTTCTTGTAAATTGACGAAAGAATTTGCTCAAATAACAAGATGACCATCTAAGTAGGTCCACATGAAAGAGGGAAATGTTTTCCCTTGCTAAGGTCAGCTTGCTCTTGCTCGTTCACGCCCGGCATATAATCCGAAAGCAAACAATACAAATTGATTTCTCAGTTTTTATATATTTTTTTTACTATAATGTTGTATGTATGGACAAATAAATTTATATCAATTTAAAAAGAAATAGATATCAAGGTTTACGGAATTTTTAAAAATATATATAATTAATTTGCTCGTCCAGAAAAAAAATATTCAGGTGTTATCCAGTGTAGATTCATTATTTTTTTGCTTGAAGAAAGTATACTCTGCTCAATTTAAAGCAACAAATTAACTGAACTTTATACTGAACGAGATACAGACAAATTTTTTGGACGATGGTTAGTATCCGTCTTTAACAAAATAAATCAAACACTTGGTAGCCACTGCCAAGCTTTCAAAAAAAAGAAAAACGAAAACAAAATAAATCAATGCTTTCTTTTTAGAGTGCTAACTTTGCTTTGAGGTCCATGCTTATTTCTGAGATTTGGAGAAAAGGTTTCTATATAGACATCTAAGGCCGAAATGTGCAGAGCCGGAGAGGATTTGGATCCGGTTGAAACAATTGAAGCAGCTTGTGAGCTAGCAGGGATGGATTTAAGTTACATGAGTCGATTCATTCTTATTTTTATATTTTTATATGATTTTCTATATAATTTAGAGTAAAATATTACGTATATTCTTATTATAAATTTTTTATATAATTGACTTTCAATATATATTTGATACTCATAGTTCAGAAATCTGATTATGCCTTTTATCGCTAGCGTTAACTTGGCTGCACCGTGATCGCTAGAGTTAATTATATCTCAGAATGTCCCTAGTAGAAACGATGACCTTGGAAATCTTGCCATGCTGTTGTTCTTCCAAAGAACGTTCTCAATAATAAAGGTAAAGTTAAAAATTTTCCGTTAGCAACTTTCGTATAGGGGTGCGGAACTAGTCCGAAGTCCTTTTGGACCATCTTTGTCCAAAGAGTGATAAGCACCGTATAATGCTAATAAATTCATACCGCAAATTAATTGCTCTTTAATGAAGGAGTAAAGTCTTTCTTTCATTGTAAATTTTTCTCCATTACTTAAAAATGGAAGCCTTCATTATTTTCTTAAATGTTTTATTTCATACTAGCAAAATTGAATCAATTGGTTTATTTAGAAATGTAAAATTGAAAATAACATAGTTTAATATAAGTAAATAACATGCTTCATAAAAATATAAATAAATAACAATTTTAGTTTCATGAGTTAATGAATTTTTTATACGATATTACAATTTTTTTATTATAAATAAATCAATCTCTGTAATTCATAATTACTAGTATTAATAATTAAATTTATCTATAATAGAAGAATCTTTATTATCATACAACAAATTTATTAATAACGAATTTAAAATGTTATATACTGTCTATCAAAGAAAGAACAATGGATGCCTCTATTTGTAGGACAAATGGAGATTTTAAATAACATGTTGTATGTTGGATTTAGATTTTAGAAAAATAATTGAATTTCTTATTTGTGCACGACATTCTGTAAAAATGGAAAGACTTATTACTATATCAACTTCTTTGGACGAAGATCGTCCAAAGGGCCGTCTTTTTGTTAATATCCAAAGTTAACTAGAAAATATTAATTATATCCAGTTTGACTGAGTATTTTAAAAATGCCTAAACTGGTTATTAAATGGCCCGTTGAGAAAAAATTGGAACATGTTATTTAATGGTTGAGAATCACTTTTTTTTTTTTGAAAATGATATGATTTATTTATTTTTTGTATTGAAAAATTAGAAATATATTATATATTCTTTGAAAATAGATATAATGCTATATAATTTGATTTATTAGAAGGACTGCAACAAATAATCCGGATCAATATTTTTCAGGCTGTAAGAAAATTAAAATATTTCTTTGTGTGTTATTGGAAAAAAAATAAAATGTTTTGAATCTGAGTTCTTGATCCCGGTTCAAAAAGTCACTTCTAGATAATACAGAAAATATTGTGATCCTTCTAGTACATTTAATTTCTGAAAAGTTGTATCTATTTTTGAGAATTTTTTGAATAACAATCATTTCGTCCGACAAAATCAGATAAAATAATATTTTATATATAGTTTTTTATTTTTTAGAGAATGTTATGATTTTTTGTATTGAAAAATTAGAAATATTTTTTATATTTCTTTGAATATAGATGAAATACTATATAATTTGATTTATTAGGACTGCAACAAATAACCCGGATCAACATTTTTCAGGTCGGATTTTTCAAGGCTATAAGAAAAATTAAAATATTTCATTGTGTGTTATTGGAAAAAAATAAAAATATTTTGAATCTGAGTTATTAATTCTGATTCAAAAGTAACTTCTAGGTAAATACAAAAATATTGTGATACTTTTAGTATATTTAATTTCTAAAAAGTTGTATCTATTTTGAAAATTAAATAAAAAATGTCAGAAGAAATGATTGTTATTCAAATATTTTTCTCAAAATAGATACAACTTTTTAGAAATTAAATGTACTGATCACAATATTTTCTGTATTTATCTAGAAGTGATTTTTGAACCGGGATTAATAACTTAGATTCAAAGTATTTTTATTTTTTTCCAATAACACAAAGAAATATTTTAATTTTTCTTACAGCCTCGAAAAATCCAGCCTGAAAAATATTGATCTGGATTATTTGTTGTAGTCCTTCTAATAAATCAAATTATATAGCATTTCATCTACTTTCAAAGAAATATATAAAATATTTCTAATTTTTCAAGATAAAAAATAAATAAATTATAACATTTTCTAAAAAAAAATTGATTCTCAACCGGGCATTAAATGGCCGGTTTGAACATTTAAAAAAAAAACTCAGCTATTGTGGATATATTTATTAATTTGTAATTAGTTTTGGATATTAAATAAAAATGACAGTCCAATTTTCACGCATTAAATATTGGTATATGCTATGTTTTCCGATAGGATTGGATATCAAAGAAAAGTATTATCTCCGATAGAAAAAAATATTAATTTTCTTTTTAACAAATTTAGGTGCATGCATCATGCCATCAATATAATATGGTAGACATTTATTGTGGACTTTTAGCCCAAAAAAATAGGCGCATTCCTTTCAAAATAGAGAAAATTAGATATATATCTATTAAACTTCACCTTTTAAATATTTTCCCATTCAAATTCAATTTTCAATATTTATCCCTAAGAAAAACCAATCCTTTTGATATTCTTCCATAAATTATATGATCTCAATTAAATAAAAATAAAAATTTTATTTGACTGTAATAGACAAGAATGCCCATTCTATCTTTTCCCTCCAATCATGCGACTCTTCTCCATCGTAATGGAGTAAATATACTTATGATCTAATTAAGTAAAACAATAGAGGAGAGATCTAATTACATCACTTTATGGTGACATATCATGACACTATATTCTTATAAATTATTTTTTAGCGATTTTAAAGTTCAAACAGTCGATTCGAACCATTTAACATGATCTCCATATCTTTTTTTTTTTGAAATCCTGATAGAGGAACATGATCTCCATATCAAAATGTGATTGGAGACCAAATTTTATATTTTTTAGAAACTTTTTCGTATTTATTAAGTACTATTTTTAGACAATTTTAGACTATTGAAAAACCGAAATTTAAAAAATTCTAAAAAAAATAGTAAACAATTTAAAAACAATATATACTTTGGTCTCCAAACACATTTTAATATGGAGATCATATTGAACGGTTCAGATAGACTGATTGTATTTGAAAATTTTGAAATCGCAAAAATAACTTATCAAAATCTGATATCAAAATGTATCATCATAAAATGATGTAATTGAATCCCTCTCAAAACGATATTATAGATTTGAACTAAAATATATACGAGTAAAAAAATTCCTCTTAAAGAGAGATTTTGAATAGAAGATGGACCATTGTCTAAAGATAAGGGGAACTAATTCTGAGTTTTAAGTTTTCGGGCGGAATCAGAATTTGATTATGGTGGATGCTAATATTATTTTAAGAAAGTTAATTAAAAATAAAATTTATATAATACAAGATAATAATTTTTTCTCCTAACAAGAGTCGAATATTTTTCTCTTAAACATAATTTTATATGTGTATAAATTATACATAAAGAAATAAATTATCATTTTCATAACATGAAATGAAAGTGAAATTAACTTTTAATTCAAAGTTATAATGAATAATAACTAAAAAATTATAAACAAACACAAACTTCAATTAAAATTGAATTTCGCTGATTTGAAAGTTGAAGAGGTAAATCTGCACTTAATATCGATGTAAATTTCTGTTCCGTTAAGATGGTAATTTTGTTAAAAAAAAATTGTATTGCACGCACACTTTATTTTTCTTTGTTTTCTGATATTTTTGTGTAACTCTTGTTTTCTAAAGATAATTGAATTGTAGATCTTTGGAATTTGAAATTTCATTGGATGATTGGACACTTTCTTTTTATTTTCATCTATATCGTTTGACAGGTTTCCAAAAGCAAAAAAGTTCTTTTTTTTAATGCAAATAGTGGGAAAAAAACAGAAGTTTATATGAAAATGAAAAAGCGGTCACGAGTTTACTTTTCAAATTTTCATTCAAAACATTATAAATTTGTAATATTTCATAGGAGACACTACTACATACGAAAAGTAAAATTCAGTTGAATTTTTATATACTTGATAATAATTTTTTAAAATGATAGAGTGACTTAGCACCCTCTAATTTGTACTATGTCCCTCGTCTGCTACCAATCCTACAAACAAGAACAATATTAAACTTGTAAAAAATGAATTATTTACTTTATAAGCGCTAATTAAACTTATTAAAGTGCAAATTATGTGCTAAATTTACATTTACAAAATAGTACACGAACCCTTTGGATTGGCCAACCTAGGAAGAAAACCATCAAAATATAATAGTTTCGGTGTAATTAAAATTTTCAACGGCAATAAAAATGGAACTGCGAAGGATTTAGTAAATATCACGATACATGTATCAATTATTTTGAGAAAAGATTTCTATACCCAGGGCTATGTATCCAAATTTTATCCACGCTAATGCGATCAGCTTTCAACCGTTAAAACCGTCTGCTTCCAATCTATCTATTTAAAACTTTCTGATCTCTCCCAGTTCTCTTTCTCTCTCCTTCAATATCCCATCTCTAAAAAAAGCTGAAAGGCTAAAAAAATGAAAAATTTCTCAATCTGTCCGTCCGTGACTCCGAGCTCAGACTGCTCTCACCGCAACGGAGGCGGCGCGCCACCTCATCCTCCTCCTGACCGTGCCACTTTTTCCTCCTTCTCCACCGTCCGATCTCTGCCGTTGGTTCCTCTCATCGTCCAATCCCAGCCCAGCCGCTGCTCCGACCTCGGAGATAGGAAGAGACGATATGAGAGAGGCGATTTGGAGGAGAGATGAAAGAGAGGTGATCAGGATATAAATCGGGTTGTTTTAAGTATTCATCTTATGGTTTTACAATATGCATCATGTGATTTTACAGTATTCATCATGTGGCATATCTGGAGGAGAGAGACGAGAGAGAGACTATCTGGAGGAGATATGAAGAGATGATCTAAGAGGCGATATGGAGGAGAGAGATGAGAGAGAAGCGATTTGGAGTATTAATCTTATTGTTTTACAGTATTCGCCGGAGCTTACCACTTCCCTCTCCTCCGCACCACCTCTTCAGCACTATTACAACAATATTATACATGATCTATCTAATAGGTCTACATGATCTATACAATATTTTACATGATCTATCAAATAGGTTTACATGATCTATACAGTATTTTACATGAATATATGCAATAGTTTACAGGATCTATGCATTAATTTTTTTCTTTATTTTACATATATGGATTGATTCATGCAGATTGTTGAGTTAGTACTACAACTGATACAATATGAGACACCTGTTAAGCATCCGGGGATATATCAAAGGAATGTCTTGTTCTAGTTATATTACTTCTAACTCATCCTTATAATATGCATCAGAGGGTTTTTAAGTGACAACTTTTTTATTCTAGTGATGGAACAATATATTTATGTATTTTTCTATTTGTGAATAATGTAATATATGTCTTTGGTGAACAGTATGTTAGTTAGAAACAATATGTTTGGTGTACAGTATGTTTGTTTTAATTTGTAAGAAATGTTATGTTTGTTGGAAGACATTTATGTTTTTGTGTATGCTTTTGTTTTACAGTTTTAACCTTGTTGTTTTATAGTACCAATTTAGTTATTTTATAGTATTCATTATGTTGTTTTAAAATAACAAGATGGATGCTTTAGAACAACAAGATGTTTTATAGTTTGTATCTATTAGTTTTGTAGTTTGAATATATTAGTTTTACAGTATTCATGTTTCATTTCACTTTGCAATATCCATCTTATGTTTTACAGTATACATAGATTTGTTTTACAATATACATAGTGTTATTTCACATGTTATATATGCATATATAAGTGTTTATATTTGACAAAAATAAAAAATTGAATTTTTTTAAAAATAATTCAAAAAAGAAAATTAAATAAAAAGTTTGAAAAAAAATTAATTTTGCATTATTTTAGATGTTATTTGAAAATAATTACAAGTTTTAGAAGTGGTTCCGTTTTGAAATCTTCTAGAAGTTGTCCCGCTGAAAGTACAACTAGTGGTCCCGGTGAAAGTACAGATAGTTTGGCAAGTTGTGCAAGTTGCAAATGGTTACCAACAAACTCGGGACTACTTTCAAAAATCGCTGGTTGTTAGTATTTTAAATTACTTATTATATATAATTTGCTATTGAAATATACAGTATGTAATGTAAAATAAATTTTATCGTATTCACGCAAGTTAAATGTCAATTAATTTGAATAAAAAATGAATACAAAGTCAGCTAGATGTAATTAGTCACTTCCATTATTTTAATTTGACACGTGCACGACGTGACGAGTAACAGAGAAACCCAAAAGAACCAAAAATTGAACGAATTCTAGAACCCATCCGTTAGTCAACGGTAGAAACACGGTATAAGTTTCGAATTAGCGAAAAGTAGCTCGTTATTACACGTTTGAATGGAAAAGCAGTTGTTTTGAACTCTCGAGTCAGCAGGAGTTAGCTTGCTGTATTATTTTACTAAAATATTAAATTAGTGGCTATTTCAATTCTTAAATTAACGGCTAACTTCGTTAACTCTACAATTCATTTAAATACCAATCTTTGATTTAGTGAAAAAAACACTATTTTTCGTGGAAAAATTCGTGAGTTTAAAATTCAGATAAAAATCTTTCATAAAAACTAAATAAGAATTAATAGATCATAACTTCACTTTTCTTATAAAAAATGAGTTGGTACCTATAAAGTGCTGTCACTTGGGAGTACATAATTGATCCGTTAAAAGGTAAGGGTTGACCCTTTATCCGTCCGTGATTAACTTAGAATTTCTCTTAATTTTTTTTTTTTGAAAAGAATAAAATTGAGCACGTTGAAGTTATGTTGCAGTATGATCAAAATTGGAAACATGTAGTCTTTGTTTCTCGTCTATACATGACTGATGACTCAGAATTTCACCACCGCGTATAAGTTGACTTTCTTAGAGAAAATAATAATAAAACAAATCACAAGGGTTGACTCCCCCTTCCCCGGGTCAAAAGAAGTCTAGTTGGATCTCCTTAGATCAGCACAATGGTCTCAAATATGGATCCCACCGAGTCAACAGCAATATATAGTCACATCGTGATTTATGTGCTATATTGTGATTAGTTATATCGTAATTTAAATAATGTGTATTGTTATTTTGTGATTAGATTAAGTTTTACATGTAGTATATTGTGCCGCGATAAAGTGCGAAGATATGATTATGACTAAATATGATGTAACCGATCATATTAGTCACAATTGACTACTCTTTTCGAATTTAAAATTTGTTTAATAAGAAAAAAAGTCAAAAATGTGAAAATTATAAAAATATAATATTAAACGTGGTCACATGACAACATATCATGTTGTGGTTAGGCTGATTGGCGTGTCATGTCGTATCATTTTTTTTTTTAAATGATCATGGTATGTAAATGGACATGATACATGACATAGAGAGGTGCAGCTAGGAATTTGTTCGGATGTAGGTAAAAGTCTAGTGCAAGCAAAAATTGAAAATTGGACAGTGCAAAAAAAAGATTAAGATGTGCAAAGTTGAATTCTGAGTAGGCAAAATTCTTCATACATGGGTCTAGACTTAATTTCAATACTAGAGATTTGATTTTCAAAATTTAGAGATAGACAACTGTTTATCTCTGTCTCAATATGACTCCACTCTGGTGACACTCAAGTCATGACACGTGATCGATATAGGTGTCGTGACAATTTTTTTTGCATTTTTACATAAAAAGAAACAAAAAGAGCAAAAGGAATGCCATTTGTGCAAATTAAAGATCTGAATACTCTTGCACACTGTTTAGCTAATCAAGCGCATCAAGAAAAAAAAATAACGGAATGCAATGGGTTTCTCATTTCTACATTGATTCTCTATTTCGAGTAGAACAAAGATGTTCTTAAGCTCATCAAGTTTCTTTGTGAGCATAATTCAAAAATCTATCGGATTGATTTCAAGCGACACATCAAAACTGTTGAAACTGATCTATTTCACGAGTGATAAGTTTACATGTCAAATTTATAAATTTTTTTAAACTAATTTAATATAAAGTCAAGCGGTAAAAAAATGGTGAAAAATGAAAATATTAAAATTAACTTATAAACCAACTTTTTTTTACCGCTTGATTTTATACTAAATTAGTTCGAAATTTTATAAATTTGACATGTAAAAGTATCACTCATGAAGTAGATCGGTTTCAACAGTTTGAATGCATCGTTTGAAGCCAATTCAATAGGTTTTTGAATTAAGCTCACAAAAGGACTGGGTGAGCTTAAGAACACCCTAGTTTTACTCCTATATTTCTATAGAAAAAAAAATGACGTAATGTAATTAAGATTGCTCAACTTTAATGAAAGTGCCCCGGAGGACAATTTACTTTAAAAAAAAAGGTGTATGAATTAATTTGGAAACAAAGTCAATAAATTTGAAGAGATTCTCCTTTCAAAATAAGCATGCTATTTTGAAGATACTAGACGAGAACCTTCTATTTGGAATGTGAAAAGTACAAAGAAGGAAAAAGACGACCAGTCGAATTGTTTATTTGAATCAAATTTAATTTTGTTTGGAGACTTGCATATCTTAATTTCTCTTCAAATTCACTTTACAAACGATCATACACGAAATTATAATAGCACAAAGATCAATGTTTCTAATTATCATCGTAGACTTTTTTATTTTTTATTTTGACTCGTCTATTAATTGAAACGCATCGATGAATAAACCATGCTTTTTTGAAGGTACTGAGCTAGAATCCCGACATTTTTATTAATATCCAAAGTTTAATAGAAATTAATTAATATACTCAGATTCGCTTGGAAATTATAAAAATAACTATACATGTTGTTTTTTTGACCGGTATTCAATTTAATTCATTACCAGCCAGAAAATGGTCGGTACTCAAATTCTTTTAATACAGTACCGGCCATTTTCTGGTCGGTACTTAATTCTTTTTTTTAGGAGGGGCATATCATAGTTGGCTAGAAAAAAAAGTCGTAGAAAACTCGGTTTGGCTAAGATCAAACAAATACATTTATCGGTGCATGTATCGGTGCATCATCGGTTGACATCAGTTGCATTTATCGGTGCATCATCGGTTGCATTTATCGGTCCACTCAGTGTGTTACATCGGTTGCATGTATCGGTGTATCATTGATGTTTTTGATAGTGTCGTATGACACTAAAGTTTAGTGTTAGCATGCTGCTAGTGAATTTGATTTGACAATAGTCAACATCCTAAAATTGAGTACCGATGCTTTATGCACGGTCTAACGACAACAGAAGTGCATCGATGTTTCATTGCAAAAACATCAGTGACGCACCGATATTTTTTTAACACTATCATGCTTAATTGTCAATGCTAAGTCTAATAAAACATCGATGTTTCGGTAGAAAATAAGTACCCATCCTAAAAAAAAAAAAGTACCGGCCAGAAAATGGCCGGTACTGTATTAAAAAAAAAAATTTGGGTACCGGCCATTTTTCGGCAGGATAATGGATTAAATTGGGTACCAGCTAGAAAATGACCGATATGAGTATTTTTATAACTTCTCAGCGGATCTAGGTATATTAATTAATTTCTATTAAACTTTAGATATTAATAAAAAGTGAGGCTACGGTGCTATGCATAGCACGGATTGGGTCCGTGCTACGGCTCAAAATTTGACTTTTCAAAATCCTAACGGTTGATCCGAACCGTTCAACATGATTATAAAATAAATATGTACTTGCAAACCAAATTTTATTTTTTTTTCGAATTTTTTACTATTTTTTTAGATAGGCTGTTTTTGGATGGTTCAGAATGTTCAGATCAAGTGATTTTCGAAAAAATAGTAAAAAAATTCGAAAAAATGTAAAATTTGGTTTGCAAGTACATATTCATTTTATAATCAAGTTGAACGGTTCGGATCGACCGTTAGAATTTTGAAAAGTCAAATTTTGAGCCGTAGCACGGACCCAATCCGTGCCGAAATTTTTATTTCTAACATTTAAAAAAAAAGATAAACCAAATAACCATCGTTTTCTGACAATTATAAATCTAGCACGGCCGCAGAACACCGGAGCGGACCCATATGAGGGAGGCCGCAGAATGCCGGAGCGGACCCCCATATGGGGCCGCACTATGCCGGAGCGGACCCGGGGCCGCTATATGCCGGAGCGGCCCCTGTTATTTTTTTTTTGATCTGATTCTGAAGTTGATTATGATTTTGTTTTGGAAATTTTTATCAAAAATGTAAAGTTTGTACTGGAAGTTGTGTGTAATTACTTATGTTTGAAATGTCGTTTAATCTGAAATTGTTGTTCGTCGTTTGTTTGATCAAAAGAAACATTACAATAGAACAATGAGCCATATAAAGAAGCATACAATAGAACAATGCTAATGTTATCGAAAATTACAAATACGTCTAATTAACCGAAAATAAACAATATTTTTACGAGTACAATTAAAAAAGCAACATTAACTCTCAATCTCGTGCAGCTCGAGCAGCTCTGTTTTGTCTTTCTTGTGTATCTCGGCCGGCTTGGTGTCCTCTTCTCCTATTATTTAGAACGTCCATCCACATCGGAATTCGGTTGTGCTGTCTTCTGCCCACAGAAATATTTTTATCCTCTGGAACAAGGACCGGGCCATCGTGTTGAGGCCATTCCGACTGATTTCCATACACATGCCATTGAGCGCTCCATGTGTTGATCAGTGTATGGATATGATAGTAGTGACTTACAAAGACGCCAGGGTCGATGCCTCGGAGACGACACACGGACAGAACATGAGAGCACGGTATTCTCTCCAATTGAGGCTTCTGGCACGTGCAAGTTACCGTGTGATCATCCCTGATTATCACCGTGTATTTGTAATTGGCCTTGGTAAACCGACCATAATCGTCAGGTATGAAAGCGTGAACTCTCTCCTGTGTGGAGGTTACCTCAAACTCGTTGTTGTTTCCAAAGCCCCCCAGCGTCTTCATTTTATCGGACCTCTCGAACCGTTTGTTGATCAGCTACGAAAAATTAAAAATAATGAAGAAGTCAGATTTTTTTTTTAACAAAGTTCATTAAAAATTATGAAGAAAGAACTACAAATAAAAGTACCTGATGCACACGACACGAGAATTGTTGACCTTGACTGACTTCCCATTTCGCTTTGGCCCTCCTTTGCGCAAACCATGTCATGCATTTGTAAAATGTGTCTTCAATTATTGTTGCAACCGGTAGCTTACGAGAGGACCTGAAGACATTTTTAAGCGACTCAGACCCGTCCAGTGCTTGGAATATCTTCCATGATTTGGGGCATTCGTTCTCATCTTGATCCAAATATTTACCCACACCGTCCAGCCAATTGAGGACAATGTCACATGCCTGCCCCATTGCTTGCATTCCTTGCTCGTATCTCCTCATCTTCCTCTTAGCCACACATATTCTAAAAAAACAGATTACCTTATCACTGCAACCGTTCTTCTTCATGTTCTCGGCTATGTGAGTAGCACAAAGACGGTGAACACATTGATCCTCATCCTCCTCGTTCCACCCCATATCATCTTGTCTGAACACCTTCTTGATACCCTTTCCCCTATCAGTGATGACACACATGAATCTGGAGCGGATTACATTACGGCGCAACCATTTCATGAACCACGCACAATCGTCATAACTCTCTGATTCTACCAGTGAAAAAGCCAACGGGAGGAGCTGGTTTTCAGCATCGTACCCGGTTGCAATCAACAGCTTGCCTGTGGTAAAACAATCAAATTAATTTTGTAAGAGCCGAAATCAACTAAAATAAATAAAGTGAAAACAATCAAATTAGTTACCTTTATACCGGCCTGACAAACATGCATCAACGGTGATGACCGGTCTGATATGTTGAAAAGCAGCTATGCACGGTCTAAATGCCCAAGCCGCCCTATGAAAATACCTCCATGGTCCAGGTTCACCAGTCGGATATGAGGTCACCTCAAACAATGTTTCTGTCAATAAATTTAAAAAAATAAGTTCAATTTTTGATTGATAATGAAATGACGTAAAAAATGAAGGAACAATGTAGTACCTGGGTTGCTTCTTTTGATTGCCTCCAACAATGGAACTACAAGAGAGTATGACCCCTCCCAACTGCCAAATTGACGGGCTATTGTCAACTCACGGCCACGCCATAGTTTGTTGTACGCCGGTATCTGACCGTTGTACCTTTCAGCAACAGCAATTCGGACAGCCTGAATACTCAAGTCGATATCGTTCTTCATGTGAGCGGATATACACTCGGCAACCATAGTAGCTGACAGCTGGGCATGATCTGTTCTTGTCGCATCCGCGTGGTATGAATGTTGTGTTGGGCACTTGGAGACACGCCATTGTGTTCCATAACCGGTGGCCCTTGCGAGTATGTACCACACACAGTAACTGTCCTTGCACTTGAACCTAATTCTTGTGCGGTCACTGTGCGTATTCCTTATCTCTTTGTTGCATAGGATGTGAAACCTGGCAATTGCGCTCTTCATTGCCTCTTTTGAGTCATATGTTTGTCCCTTGGACAATTCATTCTCATACTCTGCCTTACTTCCAAACAAACCCGAATTGGCTTCCATAAACCCTGATGTGTCGTTGAAAGCATGAATCGGGTGCTGAAACCCGCGATCCATTATCCGAAACCCGCGATCCATCTTGAAAGTCCTTGGTAGTCCGAGCACAGGCCCGGTATCTTCCAGGTCAGAATGATCGCTCATACCCTCAGGATCAACATGATCCCAATTTTCCTCTGCCTCTAGTATTTCCGGATCCACTTCTTCATTGGTTTCATCCGGATCACAAGTTTGACCCCAATGAGCGGTCCGACTAGATGAAGGCTAGCCAGTCTGGAATGGGGCCCCACGGGAGGGTCGGCCCCTCTGAACTGGGGCCCGACTACTGGACGGTTGGTCAATTTGGACGGGGGACGGACTAGAGCCGAATGAGTTACCCCGACTATGACCCTGGATTAACCTCATAATTGGGTTCGAACGCCGGGCTCTGGTAACCTCCACATATAGGTCAATTATCTTGTATGCACCCCCAGAAAAACTCATGGTTTGGTTGTACAATACCTGCCAGACTCCCTCATTTTGAATTGGAAATAGTTGGAACCAGGTTTGTGATGAACTAGTCGGCATGCTAATTTTGGCATCAATTTTAAGGTCATACTGACCCTGATCCAACCCCAAATTCTGACATATACTTGATTTAAGTCCCAAATAATCAGTACCCGGCAATACCGGGATCACAGTAACAGGTCCAATACTATAGTAAACCCCATTAGGACCTGTTAAAACATCCCCACCAGTGTAGATGGATACCATAAGAGCCATTTTTTCAATCCAATACAGAAGAAATCTATAATTAAAAATTAACTAAATTAATTATTTTAAATTAATTATTCTAATTAAATTATTCTAATTTAATTATTGCTAAATTAATTATTCTAATTAAATTATTAATCCATTGAAATAAAAATAAAAAATTTAAAAGAATAGAGAAAAAACTTACAGATCAGAGAGCTAACTCAGGAGAGAGAAGGTGTGAGAGTGTGGAATGAAATTTCGCTGTCATTTTCGGGATATAAAGAACAGGGGCCGCTCCGGCATTCTGCGGACCCGGGTCCGCTCCGGTATACTGCGGCCCCATATGGGGGTCCGCTCCGGCATTCTGCGGCGGTCCCCAAATGGATCCGCTCCGGTGTTCTGCGGCCGTGCTAGAATTAACATTGTCAGAAAACCGTAATTATTTGGTTAATTTATTTTTTTAAAATGTTATAAATAAAAATTTTGGCAATCCGTGCTATGCATAGCACCGTAGCCTCACTCTTAATAAAAATGTCGGGCTAGAATCTTCTATTTGAAATGTAGAAAGCACAGGTAAGTAAAAGACGACCAGTCTAATTGTTTGTTTGAATCAATACTGATTCTTTTGGAGCTTGTAATCTAGCTATCACAATTTTTTCTCTTTTTTTGAACGTTTGCATATATTTTTCTTCGAAATTATTTCATTACAAACATTCACGATAATTATAAGAAACATAAAGAACAGAGATGTGCCTACAATCATTGTGGATATTTTCATCTTTGACTCGTCTACCAATTAAAACCCGTCATGTTATCCTATATTTTCATTCATAAATATGAAGCCCATATAAATTTAATTTTGTTCATAATTTATACTGAAAAATATTATTTCAAATCCACACTTAATTACAAGCTTCGAAATAGTGATTACCGTGGAAAAATAAAAAAAACACCATAGCACCACTATTGCTCCAAAAATAGCTGATAACGCTATTGCTTTTAAAGTCTGAAAGAAGAATAGTATCTCGCAAACGGCGCCACTATTTAGACCTTTTTTTAATGCCCTCAATTAAAAAAATAACAAATATACCCTCGATTTTCTGAAAATTCAAAAAACACCCTGACCGCCCCACTGTAGGGCGGTCCTTTTCTGAAGTAGACCGGCACACAGTGGGGCGGTTCATTCAGATAGAGTATGCATGATAATACATGCATATAATATACCAAGGTATATCGGAATTAAGTGATTAACCGATACTAGACAAAGCACAATACCATACATATAGGCTAGCTAGAGACTGTAAATAATTGTTCAAGGCAAACATCCCTTGACAGTCTAAATTAAAGCCATCCGAGATTAATTAGACAGGATATTTGGCAAAATAATAGAAGTGCGCAACGAGTATTTTTATTCTATGCATATTATGAGATCTAGGTTAATGGTGCATGCGCATGTGGCTTACATTTGACTATTTGAGCCAGCTAGCACCGCACCTCCCCTTCATAACAGTTTAATAAATACAGCTTTGAAACTTCTAGAAAAATAATCAAATAACTAAATGCCACATATTATTAAAATTGGTCCAGAAACTTCTCTTTTTCTTTGACAAAGAATTGTTTCAGAAATTTAATTTGGTAACTTTTTTCAAATCTATACAGTGCTAGTCACTTATAGAGGTTTGAAATTGATTTATTAATTAATAATGTGCCAGTTTAAAATTTATTTCATAAAAATTCATAAAATTTAGACAATTATAAAGATTATATGAAAACATTATATTTTTCATGCAAATTCATATTTTAAATGTCGAAATTAGAAGTTATTTTTTTTTAATAAACATCGTCCTTTTCATGCCTGTTGACGGTATAACCAATTAAAATTTAATTAAATTTAAAATAAAACATTGTCATACTCAGCAATAAATTAATTTGAGAATTTCAATTACTGGACAAAATATAGTCACCTTCCAAGAAAGATACCTCAGTAAATATGTAATTTTTAATGCACTTGCGTGATCATATGGAAATGTTGAACTGACACAGCGATTAGTTTCAGAAACTTTCAGATACGGCTGTTAGTGAGATCTGTCATTTCCGAGCAACTGTATACCTACTGTAGAGAGCCTAATTTTTCTTTTGGGGTCATTTTGTCTGAGTACTACTCAAAATAGTCTAGATAGGCTGCCTTTCAGCGCGGTGTTTTTCAATTCACGTGCTGTCTCGATGTCAAAAGACATATTATAGTGGTAATAATAAATATAGTTTATGTCAAGTTCAGAAAGAAATTAACACCCAAGTGACTTAGGCCTATGTAACTGCTCATGGCTAGTGGACTTTCAAAACAAAACTACTGATGGCCAGTGGAATGCTTCTAGAGGCCGGCTCAAAATTTCTGTCTCCATGGACAAAAAAATAGCTAATTGGGTTGAAAGTCATTAGCTAATCGAGTACTACATAAAAAACAAAGTGGAGAGGGAGAACCGGGTGTTGAATTGCGGTGCACGCTAGAAGGTACATTTAAAAAATTTACTAGTATGCAAACACACGATCTTACTGTTGACAAGCAATCAATCATACGCAGTTTATTGATTGTGCCACACGCACGATCAAGAAAGGTGTTTGTAGTTCATACATTGTCCTCTTGTGAGGTGACGGGCTTGAGTGCCTCAAGCTGCCGCTTCACAATGCGCTCGCTTCTTCTCATATTTCCAAAACAGGAAATCACAAGAGGTGTACACTAAGGGTTGACCGAATAGTCGATTTGTGTAGATGCTAGTCACACTCGTAAACTCCTATCGAATCTCAATAAATTATCAACTCCAACTTCTTGTTTGGATTGATCAATTTAATTCTCAATCAACACCCTCCATTTCAATCCCAATCTAGACCACCTTTAGATCTAGTCTCATGATCAATCAACACAAGAGATCAAGCAAAAGAGAAGAGATGAAAATACGAATCAACAGAATAAGTATAATCAAACCTCACGAGACCACGCACTACACGAGATCCAAATCAAAAGGATTGGATCAGGTAGGGTATCAAGACTCGATTGGCCTCAATTGGCCCAATCGAATGAGAGAGGAGGGGTGGCCGACACAAGGCAAGCGGCAATAGGGGAGAGGGGCAGATGAAATATAAATAGTAGATCATGAAACAAAACCAGTATAAGATGAAAGACAACAAGTATAACATGAAAGACAAACCCGTACAAGATGGAAATACAATCAGTAGAACATGAAAGACAACAAGTACAATATGAAATACAACCAGTATTAGATGAAAGACAATAAGTAGAACATGACAGACAACAATACAAGATGAAAGACAAATAGAAGAAGATAAAATACAACTAGAAAAAGATGAAATACAACCAGTAGAACATGAAAAACAACTAGCAAAAAATAAAAGACAAACAATACAAGATGAAAGACAACAAGAATAAGATGAAAAATAACTAGTTGAAGATGAAAAACAACTAGAGGAAGTGAAAGACATAGAAGACGATGGAAGACAACTAGAAAAAGATGAAAGACACCTACAAGAAGATTAAAGACAACTAAAAAATGATAAAAATAAATAATAAAAGATGAAAAACAACTAGAAGAAGATGAAAAATAACATGTAATACATGAAAGACAATCAGTATAACATGAAAGACAACCAATACAAGATGAAAAACAACAAGAAGAATATGAAATAGAACTAGTAGAACGTGAAAGACAACTAGTAGAACATGAAAGACACCTATGTAGAACCATGAAAGCACAAACTTAGTACAAGGATGAAAACAACTAGAATAAATAAAAAAACAATAGTAGAATAATAAAAGGACAACTAGAAAGTAAGAATGAAAATTACACTAAATAGTAGAATGAAATGCAACCAGTAGATCAGAAAGACAACCAGTAGATGACGAAAGACAATTAGTAAAATGTGAAATAAAACTAATACAAGATGAAAGACACGAATATGAAAGAGAACAAGTAGAATATGAAAGACTACCGGTACAACATAAAAGACAACCAGTGGAACATGAAAAACAACTAGAAGAAAAAGAAAGACAACTAGTAGATGGTGAAAGACAACTAGAAGAAGATTAAATACAACTAGTAGTAGATAAGAAACCAGTAGAATATGAAAGAGAACAAGTAGAACATGAAAGCCGACCTACCGGTACCAAGAGTGAACAGACAACCATTAGAACAGTGAAAGAAAAACTAAAAGGGATGGAAGACAA
>JAJGRW010004259.1:0-28552 GCA_025461045.1 Carex parvula | reverse complement strand
GCGAGGAAAGAAATTCTTCTCATGCCATACCACGAGGGGTTAGTTCTAATCTTAACTTATGTGTGTTTATATTTTAATTAAAATTGTATAAAGGAATTAAAGTTAAACATAAAAAATGAAATCACACCTCAATCATAGCAAATACTCGTGTCACTTTTATATGCTAGAGTACTAAATTCTTCTCCTCGATCCCACTGCAAACATTGATGCTCGATTCTCATTGTGCCGTACCTAAATGTGAGCATAATTGTTGATTCTTGTAAGCCCAAAGGAAGGATCGCGGCTGACAAGTGCAAAGTTATCTTCCCTTTTGTGAATAAGTAAGCAATAATAATTCTATAGGTTTGCATTTCTTTCAATCATATCAAATTATAAAATTGCTAATTACATTCACTCACTTTTTAAGGGCTTTTGCGAAATATATTAAAGAGGGAGGATCAGATAGCGCGGGCACGCGCAAGAAAAGCAAGTTGAATTGGAAGTGGATGTTGGTGAGCACACTTTATGAGTTAGAAATTTCATATCTTGTTAAAAAAATTATTGTCATTCTAACAAATGCCGCTAAATGTAATTTCAGAGCCCGCAACAGAAGGAGGGTTGGGAATGCGCTTATTACACGATGATATTCATGTTTGACTTTGTCGAAAGAATACAATTTATTCCCAAAAGCGGTATGTCTCATATTAATTTCCTATATAATAAGCAATTGATATCTACCTTTTCTGAAATACTAACTATTATCAAATTATAATTTTTAGAATGTGACAAAGCAAGAGCATTACACCAAGGATCAGATCGACGATGTGCGGTGCATGTGGGCAAGGTGGTTTGCCATGGAATTTTGTAATCCTCGATATGGATTTGCATAGATTATTTGTAATAAAAATATGTTTCGAATGAATTTATTGCTATATGAATTTTGTATAAATTATATGAATTTCTTGCTAATTAATCTGTTTCGAATGAATATTTGTATTTCTGTTGCAAAAAATTTGCTAGCAAAGCTAGAGGCTAGCCCAAAAACAAAATATACAAAAAAAAAGGATTTGTACACGGATATTTAACAATTGTGCGTGTACGATAGAAAAAACAAAAAAAAATTAGCTATTGCACACGGCTATTTAACAGTTGTCCGTGTATAATAGCATAGAGCTACACGGATATTTTTAAAAATCCGTGTGCAACTAATCATACACGGATATTTTAGAAAAATCCGTGTATGGATAGCCTTGCTAGGCGAAATACAAAAAATCTTCAACTATTTGTACACGGATATTTACCAGAAGTCCGTGTATAGCTAAGAGAGCTACACGGACTTTTAATACAAAGCCGTGTAGAAAGAGGAATTGTACACGGTTAATTAGGGGATATCCGTGTAGCTCGGTAACTTGTAGAGCGCACCGGCAGTCTTTGTACACGGTTAATTAGGGAATATCCTGTAGAAATCATTATAATCACACACGTTAAATATCCGTGTGTAGTTCCTGACCTATTCATACACCCTGGCTTTAAACACAGCAGGAAATCCGTGTAGCTCTTCCATTAATGTCCGTGTGCAATCTGTTTTTCTGTAGTAGTGTTGGTACAGTATTTATGTAGTTGTTTAAGTTGATAACTTTGTTATTGTACATTATATATGTTGTCATTTTACAATGTTCACTCTTTTCATTTGAATAGCTTTTACAGCAAATATTTGAAATTCGGGAGAGCATGAGTAGCCAAGAAGGTGCACAAAACCCGAAAAGTCAGGAGGTGGGAAGCACTGATGTAGACCAAGAAACTATTATTGATCTAGCAACTATAATTTTCACTGATGTTTGCAAAAAAACAATAATTGAGTATAAACAAGAGGAGTTGAACAAAAACAGCAAAGGGTCTGACAAGGGAACTCAAAGTACTGCAGAGGTTGTGGAGAAAACGAGAGTATCGAGGAAGGGATCAAAACTAGAAGCAGTGCAGAAAGGAAAGGGGAGAAAACCATCTCTAAAAAAAAAGCAGAATGTGCAAAGGGGGGTGCAAAGGAGGGCAAGGGTCATACTGCCAAAGTCACAAAATACAAGTGAGGATGAACTAAGAGATAAATTTCAGATTTTGTGGTTGAACCGTCGTACGAACCACCATTCAACCTCACTCATCAAACTTGGCAAGAGTGTGAAGAATTAATACCTTATCTACTAGAGAATTACAACATCCTAAACCCCTTCACTTCAATCATGATGTTACCCAATGGAGTCATCAGAATTCTTTGTTTTGTGATGGAGGTGACCCAGATGCCGAAAAGCCTCCACCTATAAAAAGATTTGGGTACCAACATAGGGAGAAGTTATCAAGTGAGGTCATCATGATACTTGATGACTGGTGGTCAAGGTCAAGAACAAGAGGCTCATAGACAGTGAAGAAGCTTTTCGCCACAGTCCAGAGGCTTTCATTGCAGATTGACA
The DNA here is from genome assembly GCA_025461045.1 of Carex parvula. NCBI lineage: Eukaryota > Viridiplantae > Streptophyta > Magnoliopsida > Poales > Cyperaceae > Carex > Carex parvula. The sequence continues at coordinate 26,111 of JAJGRW010004259.1, read as the reverse complement.
GCAATAAAAGACTTGATGTATCCTGACCTGCCAGTTAGCAGTGAGGTATGATTTGTACAATATTTTACATTATTTACTTAATAGTTTTAGAGTATTTATCTGTTATTTTACAGATTTCATGCAATAATTTCATTCTATTTATTTTTCATATCATGGATTGAATTTACAGTTTTGGTGAAATGCTTTCACAAGATTCATGTAGTAGTTTTATAGGATATAAATGTAACAATTTACAGTATGGATGCACTTTATAACAGATTCACTTTATAGGATACATATACAATTTTACAGGATATGTGACACAGTTTACAGTATTCACTTTAATAAGTTTACAGGATCTGTTTAACAGTTGTACTAATTCAAAATTCCAGTATTTATAACTAAGTTTACAGTATTTATGCAGTTTATTACAGGATGTATTAGTCATGCAGAATTAGTTTACAGGATATATGAGTTATTTCACAAGATTCATTCAATAGTTTTACAGGATATATAATTTATGTAGGATACAACAATTATGCAGCTTTTTCAGATGTTATTAAATGTAAAATATTTAACATGATCTACTTAACATTTTTATACCTTACAACAGTTAAATGTATTTTACATATTATGGATTGATTTTGCAGCTTGTCGAGGTGGTCCTTGGTTTGATTCAATACGAGACACCGGTGAGGGCACCATGGTTCTTTATTTCTACATATTTATCCGTAAGTTATGGTGTACTTTTGTATATTATGAATTTAATTTTCAGATTTCAAATACTTCACTAATATTTTAATGTTTGTGTTTTTTGTCTATTGCAGATTATCATGCATGATTACGATGAACGAGCAGCACTTAGGGCCATTCCGCAGCTGTTTGTCCCTCAATTTGACACCATCAAATGGCTGTTCGTTCCAATTTGTAAGAAGAAGCATTGGGTTCTGGTTGCTGTGGATGTTCCTGGTGTGAAGATTCATTACTACGCCTCAACTGTTGGAGAAAGTGGATATCTGGAATACCACTGGCACACGATCAAATGGCTGAGGGAGTTCCTTGCCTGGAGGACTTGTGAGTGTTTTATTTAAAAAGTTTCAGTTAATTTACAGGTTTTTTGCACTTAATTTACAGGATTTATGACTTGAAGTGTGCCTGAAATTTGATGATATCCTTTTTTCTTTCAGCTAACACGGCTTGGAAAGATCTTGACACTACTCGAGAGAATTGCCCTCAGCAGGGAGAAGGTTCGATGGATTGCGCAATATTTGTGTTGCTCTATGTCTACAACTTGATAACGATAATCCTATGAATTTCACGCAGGTAATTTTATTAACTTGAACATTTTATAGTATATGTGCAATTATGTGTAATTTTACATGATAATTTTCACATGATACAAATTATGTGCAATTGTACTGTGATTAGATTTAGTTTACAGCAGATGTGCAATTGTACAGGACATATTACAATTTTACAGGATACATAGGACAATTTTACAGATTACATAATTTAGGACAGTTTTTACTGTGATTCACTTTGGTGACAGTATTCTTTACTGTGATTCACTTAGTTTACATCATATGTGCAATTTTACAGGATACATCTAACAATTTTACAGGATATAGGACAATTTACAGGTTCATATAACAATTTTATATTTATACATGGATCTATATCATGTAAAATTAGCCTTCAATACTGTTAAATTAGCAGATGCAAATTATGTATTAGACAGTTTTTACTTTTGGGTTTACAGTATTCTTTTACTGTGATTCATTTTTAGATTACAGCTTATGTGCTAATTTTACATGATAAATTTCACAGGATACATCAACAATTTTGCAGGATACATACACAATTTTACAGTATGTTGCTTTGATTGTTTGCATCTGCTAATGGTTCATAACTCCAATTTTTAACCTTGCTTATTTTTTTTTTTACAGGATCATATATCAAAGAACGTGTGGTTCTAGCGATGAAACTTCTCACTCATCCGAATAATGTGCACCAGAGGGTTATGAAGTGAAGAACATGTTTTTTTATTGAATTTTTGCTCATGTGCTTGGAACAATATCAGTGGGAACAATTATGGGTGGTAACAGTTATTGGTGTGACATCCTATAGTTGATGGTTTATATGGTTTTGAACAGTTTATTTTGGGATTAATATATGTCAGTTTTATAGTTTGCATCTGCTAATTTTACAGTATGTCAGTTTATTGGTGCTTAATATAGTGCGGTTTTATATTTTGATATTAACATGTCAGTTTTATAGTTGCATCTGCTAATTTACAGTACGTACGCCTTATTTTACATGATATAGATCGATGCACAAATATTAATAATTGAAGAAAAAAAGAGAAATACGAAAAAACTAAAATAAAAATTTAAAATTTTAATATCGAAAAAAAAATTAATTTTGATGCAAAAAAATTAATTTGCACAATTTTAGGTGTTATTTGTAAATAACTACAAATTTGAGAAGTGGTTGTTTTTTGAAACCTTCTAGAAGCCGTCAGTTTTTCAGTACAGCAGGAAGTACAGTGTTTTTGCAAGTTGCTAACTGTTTGCAACTAACTTGGGGACCACTCCCAACTAACTTGGATTGTTAGCCTTTTAAACTTCTTATTATACATGATTTGTGTTGAAGTTACAGTATTGGTTATAGAGTTTTACAGTATTCGCGCAAGGCAAATGACAGTTTTTTTGGAGAAAAACGGGGGATAGAAGCTTGGGGACAATTAGTCGCTACTAGTCTCCTATTCTGGTCCGCAACACCGCAACAAGGGCCACCAAAAAAATCCATCAATTGTACATTTGTACTCGATAAAAAAAAATGATTCACTAGAGAAGAAACCTCGTGGCCATAAAAATATTCCATTTCACTGAATGTATATTAAGAAAAATTCTAAATTTTAAGAAAAAAAAATTAGTGTACAGTTCATAAAATTAGTAAAATTTCATGAATAATTTAGAAATACTTTGAGAAGAAGCTAAAAAAAAATAATTCGTGAACAATCCATGAATTATTTGTAAATCTTGTTACTATAAAAGCCACACAGTATGTTGGCACCACTGACCACATAAGATCAAAATTAGTCCGAAATATGAGAACCGGGAAAGAGGAGGGAACTCGACCCTGCCTGATTGGACTAGAGGTTCGACAATTAGAGTCCTTGAATATATAGTAGTGATTGCGGTTTGCGGATAATTCCAATTCATGAAAAACTAATTGCGCAACAAAAGGAAGACACGAGAGGCAGATGGGGAACCAAATTTGTTTTAAAAATTATTTTGTTACTTTTAAGACGGACTTGGTTTTATATTTTGACATCCATTTACTATCCGTATTTGTATTCTTATCCATTAATTAATTGAAATACGGATACAACTTTGATATTAGCATTATCCGCTCCGATTTCGTTCCTTTTTCACCCCTAGTATAGTGTCATATTATGAGTAGAACTAGGGTATTCTTAAGTTCACCAAGCCCCTTTGTGAACTCAATTCTAAAACCTATCAGACTGACTTCAAACAACGAATCCGAACCATTGAAACCAATCTACCATACGAGTGATGCATCTACATGCAAAAATTACAAACTTTCGTATTAATTAGTATAAAAGTCAAGCGGTCAAAATTTGAAGGTTTATAAATTAATTTTAATGCACTCATTTTTTGAACAATTTTTTACCACTTGACTCTATACAAAATTAATAAGAACTTTCAAAATTTCACATGTTGATGCATTACTTGTAAGGTAGATGGGTTTCAACCATAGAAGAAACGGTTAGTGATTTTTGCGTCCAATTTCGGCCGAAACGGCCTGATTCCAGTCAATTTCAACTAAAATATTCCGATACCATCCGAAACGGCCAGATTCCAGTCAAATTTTGGCCAAAACGTGAACTAACCACTCTACAAAAATTGTTCCTCTGCGTGAATCGAACCTGTGACCTCTTGTTGAGCATCCAAGCCAACTACCTCCACACCATACAACCTTTTGTTGCTATAAAACATAACTACATTAAATATAAGTTGTAATTTCTATATCCATCCATTCAGCACACCATACAACTTTTTTTTTTACTGCACTAATTTTTTAGTAAATATAAGTTGTAATTTTTTACTATATCCATCCATTCAACCTTTTGAGTTCATTTCTAATTTTTTAGTATAAAACAAGCTTCTGGCAAAAAAATCTGAGTTTCCGATCCGATTCGGCAGATTACGACCGATTCACCCAATTCCGATTCCACAGTAAAAAAACCGATCCCGATTCCGATTCCGATTTTTCCTTCTATGGTTTCAATGGTTCGGATTCGTCGTTTGATGTCAATTCGATAAGTTTTAGAGTTGAGTTCACAAAGGAGCTTGGTGAACTTAAGAACACTCTAGTTCTACTCTCATATTATATACCAGAATTAGTGATACCGGAACTGACAGTGAAACCACGGTGCTTTGAACAGTGATAGTTTTCAAATTTTAGTATGCATGCATGGAATTAATTTAATTTTTTCTTTAATTTGTTAGGTTCTGGGCTAGTATATTTGGATTCGACGTTCAATTTTTTCTCATTCTTTTGCTCCTTAAAAAATAAATACCATGCTTACAAGTCATACCAGCAAGTGGTTTATTGTTCTTAAATCTTAACATGCAAGGGATGCAAATTTGGCAAGAAATTGCTTGATTACAAGTCAAAGCTGATTAATCAAGACATAGTTTACCATGCTTAGCATCAGTAAAAGGTACACAAGTCATATTTTGTTACAGTTTTATTGCATTTCTTTTCTACTGTTTGCAGATAGCTATTGGTCAAGCAATCAGCTTTTTCAGATACACCAACAACTTCTGCTCAAAGGTATGTACTCAATTAATTCTTCAGTTATTTTGCAGTAGCTGTCATAATTTAGATTTCGTGTAAGGTATTGAATATATAAACATATTTACAAGTTCTGTAAATTCGACTAGCATATAGTTAACTGCCAATAAGTACGGTCTATATTAATTAAAAAGTGGTTCATTACTTAGAATATTTGTTACGGGAACCATTGTTTGATGCCTTTGTTCAAGGTTTGGTTTGATAGCTTGCATTCGGCCTGTTTGTGACACTAGATACACAGCTTGGATAGATGTACAAAAACTCGGATGAGATCATTAATATTAGGTATTTACATGCGTTCCTTCGGAAGAACAAGAGAATACTGTTGGAAATTTCGGAAGGATACAACAAAATAGAGAGAAGAAATTTGCTGCTCAAATTAACTTCTATTCCCTTCTTCATTCGGATACAAAGTACATCTGAATTTATAGCTAAACATTAATCTAAATAAGGAATCCACTAACCCTACTACATGCTATTTCTGCCTAGTGTAAATAAGGAGACCATATTCTCCACTAACTCAACTAAATATAGAAATACTAACTCTAGAACACTTGACAAATACAGACTTCTAATTTTGGAGAAATTCTAACCCACCAACTTCGGCAGCCATCTTAATTAGGTGTGTTAATTTTGAATCAACTTCCAACAAATACTCCAATATATAAATAAGCAGTCATAGTCCAATTCCCTCATTACAATATTCTTATTAATTGAGTGCATGTCAAAGGTCTTCCAATTGAAATACTTGGACCCTCCCCCCTCCCCCCTCCCCCCCTCTAATTTGTTAAGAGAAAGAAATAATATTCGTTATTACAACTTATATACTACAACACCATAAATAACCAGATCTGCTATCCAATTAACAGATAATACATATTTAGTAGAGCCCTTCTTCTATTTTGATCCTTTTTTCTCCGTCTCTATGGCATAAGCACCTTTGTTCGTGCTGAGTGCAACTCCTTGGTAACATCTTTGATAGAAATGCGTTCTTTTGGAGACTCTTTGGAGCACAGAAGCCCACATTGAATCACTGAAACCAAACAGCTGTAGACATTTTCAGGTGCATACAGATTGTATTCTCCATCAGTTTCAGAGAATAATTTGGGGTCGACTATGTCCATGACTTGGTCGGGGAAAGCCATCTCAACTTGCTTCTGAAGGCTCAAACCATCTCTGATTCTCTCGTCAGTTGGACTTACTCCAGTGAACAACTCAAGCAGAAGAACACCGTAGCTATAGACATCTCCTTGTACCGATGGCTGACCACCCACCCCATACTCTAGACAATGAAAAGTTAATAGTTACAGCCCTAAATTTAGTACAGAAGCATACTAAAAAAAAGTACTTCTCAAATAATAAGCTTTGCAATATATACCTGGAGGAATGTAGCCAATAGAACCTTTGATTCCACCTGTGCTCGACATTAATTGAGACGACATGGTATCAGGTTGAACCAAAAACCTTGCTAATCCAAAATCACTCACATGTGCTGTCATGTCATCATCCAAAAGTACATTACTAGGTTTGAGATCACAATGCACGATTGGTGCAGATAAATGGTAATGGAGATAATCTAGCGCTGCCGCCACATCAAATGCAATGTTCAACCTCTGGATGAAGCTGAGGCTTCTGAATGGCCGATCCGTACATGCATTTGGATGCAACCATGTTTCCAAGCTACCATTTGACATAAACTCAAAAACCAAAGCCTTGAAATCGTTACCTTGTGGTCTATGCTAGAGCACAAACTCAATACTTTTGTAAGGTTCTGGTGTCTCACATTTTTTAATGCCTCGCATTCAGAGAAGAAACTTCTACAAGCACTGTGTTTCTCAAGGTTTAGCACCTTCACCGCAACGGTTGTCACATTCTCAAAACTCATAACGGCTTTGTAAACTTCTCCAAATGAACCTCTTCCAATTAGATTATTCGGGGAGAAATTTCAGTAGCTCTTAAAAGGTCATTGTATGAAACAGGCTCTAACCCATATTTCAAAGCTTTATCAGATTGTGGTTTGTTTTGAGGGTTGTTTCTAGTACAATAAATCACAAACAAGCAAATGAAAGAACCAACAACAGAACTTATGAGCACCATGTTTCTTCGAAAGTGATTTCTCTGTGTGGAAGGTTGTGAAATGCAGTGTGACAAATGCATTTGAGGTACTCCACCACAAAGCTTTGGATTTCCTCTTACATCTAGACCACTGGCATTCTTGAAAATGCCTTCTTTTGGTAATTCCCCCTCGAAATTATTGAAAGAAATATTCAAATATTCCAAGTTCATTGTACCCAGGAATTCAGGGACTCGACCAGAGAGCGAGTTGTTAGAGACATCAAGGGTTTGCAGCCCTTTTAGATTGCTCAATCTGGTTGAATTGTTCCTTGGAACAGATTGCTATCAAGATAAAGGTTTGAAGTTCCTGGCATCCATCAATTGTGCTAGGAATCTCTCCACTCAACTTGTTATTCGAGAGACAAATTGATTGTAGGTTTTTCAAGTTACCAATTTCTGGTGACAAGATGCCAGTTAGGATAATTGTGTGACAAGTCCAAACTAATGGAAAGAGAAGGAAGACCCATGATTCTTTGGGAATGTTCACCTACCAACTTATTATTTGAAATATTCAGGAGATCTAATAATTTCATGCTACTTAACTCTGGTGGTATACTCCCTTCTAATGCATTATTTTCTAGATATAGCTTGGTCATTTGGGTGAGGTTAGCAAGAGTTGCGGGGATTTGACCTGAAATCATGTTCTACTCAGATCTAATATTCCCAATTTGAAAAGATTACCAATTTCTACCGGAATGGTGCCACTAAGAAACATTTTGCTTAGGAGAAGGTAGTTTAAGTTACTGAGTTTTCCGAGCTCTGCTGGTATGCTTCCTGAAATTGGGTTATTATACAATGAGAGTTGAAGAAGACTAGTAGAAAGATTTGTTATAGAACGAGGTAACACTCCTTGTAGTTGGTTATTTGAAAGATCTAATTGTTCTAACAAAGTACAATTGGTCAAAGCATCCATGAAACTCCAATCATGTGGTCTCTTGGCTTCTAGTTGATTATCCCCAAAATGAACTACCCGAAGATCTTGTAAGGCTCCAAAGCTAGATGGTATCACGCCACTGAAGGAATTATTATCTAATTCAACATGAGTAAGAGCAGAACAATTGGATATGGATGGTGGGATCTGTCCTTTGAATTTATTGTCATATAGAAGTAGATATTTCAAGTTTGGTAAAGCATTGCAAATATCGAAAGGGAGAGTTCCATCAAGCTGGTTTTGACCAAGTGACAAAATATCCAATACTGATAGGTTGTAAATGGAGTGTGGTATTTCACCCGAATGTTGTTATGATAAATGCTAAAATACTCGAGGGTTTGAAGCTTCCCCAGTTCATCAGGGATGAATCCACTTAACATATTTTCGGAAAGGTTAATATCTATTAACCTTTCAAGATTACCCAAGGTATGTGGGATGGAACCATAGAATTTATTATCTTCAAGATAAAGTCGCAATAAATTAGTAAGGTTGCCCAAGCCAGGCGGGATGTGACCACTAATGTTATTTTTGCGAAGATAGAGATGTGATAGTTTGGTAAGGTTACCTAAGGTAGGTGGGATGGAACCAGTGAACTTATTGTTGTAAAGGTAAAGATGAGATAGGTTAGTAAGTTTGCCTAAACTATCTGGAATATCGCCATCAAAAAGATTTTGGTGAAGATAAAGATCTACTAGGCTACTAACGTTGCCCAAGGTGGAAGGAATTGATCCTGTGAGATTATTGACATATAGTGCTAATCTTTGGAGGTGTGGGAGGAGGCCAAATTCCAACGGTATTCCTCCTGTGAGGAAGTTATTTCCCAGATCGATATTTTGAAGTTCATTGCATTGCACTAAGTTAGATGGGATGGTTCCATTGAGATTATTATACCACAAAGAAATTACTTCTAGACGTGAACAATTACTTAGAGTAGATGGAATGCTACCATCGAGAGAATTCCTACTCAAGTTGAGAAAACGTAGCCTACCCAAATATCCGATCTCTATTGGTATACTTCCTCTCAGCTGGTTATCAGAGAGACTCATCCTTTGGAGAAACGTGAGGTTTGCTAGAGATGGAGATATATAACCTGACAATTGTTTGGAGTCGAGAACGAGAGCGGTCACTCTATCAGGATGGTGCCGGCCACATGTGATCCCTTGCCATTGACAGTGGTGCAGTGACTCGTTCCATGAGGAGAGGACTCCGAACGGGTCATCATGTATTTGGGACTTGAAGGAGAGAAGTGCTGATAGATCAGTTTTACTAGTGGTTAATATGGCAGCGAGAGAAAAGGAGGATAAGGTTAAGAGACTTAGGAGGAGGTGAATAGTGAGCACGGTTTCCATGATTTATGTTATGAGTGTCATGGGTTACTCTCTCACAGAGTGCTCTTCTTATAATGAAAGGGAGATGTATGGTTTGAAAGAAGTTGACCTCAAAATGTTTCCTCTTGAGTCGTTGCATTAAATATATATCACGGAAGTTGTTGTGGTAGTGCTGCACCTACTACAATAGTGATCCATATGGGCTTTGTTTAATTTCATTGCTAACTTTAAAAGCACTTTGTGGTAGTGCGGGAACTAGAGGAGTCATTTTTCTCCTATGCAACATCAAGAATAGAAAATAGATGATCACATGCTCTAATTAACCTTCTACTAGCTAGCGTGCATATACCTGAAAGCAAAAATTTCTTGCTTGTTTCTTGCCATCAGCACAATCATTATTAAACATCTAAGTTTATAGGATTATGAATAAAAATTATTGTGGAACCTGATATCCGGGAAACTTTTCTGGTTATGATGTTTTATTATTGTGGAACCGGATATCCGGGAAATTATTCAGTAAACATCAATTATTGTGGAAATTATAAAAATGCCCAGACCGTTGAGATTCTCGGCGGTTAGCACATAATATTTTTTTTCTTTGATTTGACATTTGAAACAGTGTTTCTATGACCAAAATTGTCGGATTTGTGATTTTTATTTTAATTAGAAAATTTTATGACCTTTTATTTTTCACTTAAAATATTAGAAATATTTTAATATTTCTTTTAAAATATATAGATGAAACTCTATAGCATTGAATTTACTAGAAAGACTGCGACAAATAACCCAAATTAACATTTTTCAATGGTTATTTTTTGTAGCTATAAGAAAAATTAAAATATTTTTTTGTGTGTTACTAGAAAAAAAAAATGTTTTGAATCTAAGTTATTGATCCCGGTTCAAAAATAACTTATGGGTAAATAAAGAAATGATCGTGGACCGCCGAGAGTCTCGGACGTCAGGGTATTTTTATAATTTCGACAAATTAGTTGTGGGCATTTGCATTAATTTTTATTTAATGTTGGATATTAATAAAAAAAATTGTTAGTGAAGATCGGGCTTGAGATGACTGACTATGAAAGTTGGGACATGGAACCTGAATTGTGAATCATTTTCTCTAACATAAGTATGAGACTAAACTCAGGAAATCACTAGAACCAACAAGCAAAGCAACATCAGTACAAGACAGTAAAGAGGTTTATCTTACTTAAATTGTTAGTGGCATCCATTTTGCTACTTAATTCCCTCTTTTTTTTTACTTCATTCTGAAATTTCATTTATCTTACCAATACAAGTGAAAGCTTATTTTGAAAATCAGGATCTTAATTATTTCAGTTCGGTCAGTATTAAAATGCCATGTAAAACTGATATGTCATAGCTCCAGACATTTTGGCAATACTATACCTAATTTTTCAACTTGAAAAACAATTCTAGAATGTGTTTCCGGCCTCTCCGATCATATTTGTATGGTCTGAGAGAAGTTGACCATAATATTTTCCCTCATGAGTCGCTCTAGTGCTCACCTACTATACAATAGTGATCCATCTAGTCTTTGTTTAAAAGAGTCGAGAGCAATCTAATGAGCACCAGACAATATTTGGTTTAATGTCCGGTTGGAATCGTTTGATCCGTATCAAAATTTGTGTGCACTTGATTCGTACGAAGAGTCAAGTTCTAGATTAGAAGACTCAAACCTAGCATCTGACCGAATTTGAATCAATACCCATCGGACTGTGCCCGATTCCTTGTTTAAATTCCATTACTAACTTTGAAAGCAATTGACATATGCGGTAACAAGAGTCATTTTTTTTCTCTCGTATGCGATATCAAAAACAGAAAATAAATAATGCCATGCTCTAACCTTCCACAAATGGGCATGGTGCTGGCACCTGGAAGAAAAAACCTAATGCATATTTCGCCAACAAAAAACAACAGTAAAAAAAAGGATTCTTGCTTATTTCTTGCCATCAGCACACAATCATGTTTAAACATCTAAATTTATAGGGTAATGAATAAAAATGAATGTGAACTAGCTCTCACACACACACCATTACGTGAGAAGCCAACAAACTTTTTTAATTCATAGTGCTCTGGAAATACTTTTCTTTTATTAATACAAATATTCTTAGTGACACCTTGCCATCTAACTTTAAAATCTTTTCTTTCAACTAGAAGAATTCAAACCAAACAAATCTTAAAAAATATAGCATGATTAAGAACTGTATTTTGGTGTTGACCTGCAAATGACTTGCAAATTTCCAGGATAGCATGGTCCACAATAATAAATCTAGTCTAGATCGCAATACCGAAGAATTCAAAGTGAAAATATTAGAAATATTTTTATATTCTTTTAAAATATATAGATGAAATACTATATAATTGAATTTACTAGAAAGACTGCGAAAAATTAACCAAAATATTTCTTTGTTTGTTACTAGCAAAATATAAAAATGTTTTTAATCTAAGTTATTGATCCCGGTTGAAAAATCACTTCTGGGTAAATAAATATATTATCGTGGATTGCCGAGTGTCTCGGAGATCTGAGTGTTTTTATAATTTTGACAAATTAGTTGTGGGCATTTCCATTAATTTTTATTTAATGTTGGATATTAAAAAAAAAATCGGACAAGATCACAATACTTTAGTACTCAACAGACTAGAATTTCTTGCGGACATGTGTGCTCTTGTTTTCCTATCAGACGAAGACATGAGTAGACCGCATCTCTTATGTTTTTATTCCAATCTCAGTTTTCTAAATTCTGTAATTTTCTATGAAATGGAGCTCTGATTTTCATATTATGTAAAGAGACTAAAACGGATATTTGGAGATAATTTTTATTTTACTTTTGAGTTGGTTGGTCAAATATTATCAGAAATGTAACATTTATTCTTTCTTTTTTTTGCTCAATACTCATTGTTCACTTTCATGTTTTTTGATTGTATCGTATTTCTAATTTATCAATAAAATATAAGATTAGGAGCTTGATCCGTTCTTATTTTCACAAAAATAAGATTGTCAATTTGTCATCTGCTAATTATCCAGTTATTTTATTTGATTTTCTTGGGGTTAGTAATGTGTTTAATTGCTTGCTTTTCCACTTTGATTATTAACACAAATGAATGCGATAAAGTAAAAATGAACAACCGATCGAGCCCTAAGATCGGGCTACCCATGAAGATCGGGCTTGAGATGACTGACTATGAAAGTTGGGACATGAAACCTAAATTGTGAATCATTTTCTCTAACATATGTATGAGACTAAACTCAGGAAATCAATAGAACCAACAAGCAAAACAAGAACAGTACAAGACAGTAAGAGGTTTATCTTACATAAATTGTTAGTGGCATCCATTTTTCTACAGAATTCCATCTTTTTGTTTCTTCATTCTGAAATTTCATTTATATTACCAATATAAGTGGAAGCTTATTTTGAAAATCAGGATCTTAATTATTTCAGTTCAGTCAGTATTAAAATGCCATGTAAAACTGATATGTCATAGTTCGAGACATTTTGGCAATACTATACCTAATTTTTCAACTTGAAAAACAATTCTAGAATGTGTTTCCGGCCTCTCCGATTGGTTTGATGTCCGGTTGGAATCGTTTGATCCGTATCAAAATTTTTGTGCACTTGATTCGTACGAGGAGTCAAGTTGCAGATTAGAAGACTCAAACCTAGCATCTGACCGAATTTGATTCAATACCCATCGGACTGTGCCCGATTCCTTGTTTAAATTCCATTACTAACTTTGAAAGCAATTGACATATGCGGTAACAAGAGTCATTTTTTTTCTCTCGTATGCGATATCAAAAACAGAAAATAAATAATGCCATGCTCTAACCATCCACAAATGGGCATGGTCCTGGCACCTGGAAGAAAAAACCTAATGCATATTTCGCCAACAAAAAACAACAGTAAAAAAAAGAATTCTTGCTTATTTCTTGCCATCAGCACACAATCATCTTTAAACATCTAAATTTATAGGGTAATGAATAAAAATGAATGTGAATTAGCTCTCACACACACACCATTACGTGAGAAGCCAACAAACTTTTCTAATTCATAGTGCTCTGGAAATACTTTTCTTTTATTAATACAAATATTCTTAGTGACACCTTGCCATCTAACTTTAAAATCTTTTCTTTCAACTAGAAGAATTCAAACCAAACAAATCTTAAAAAATATAGCATGATTAAGAACTGTATTTTGGTGTTGACCTGCAAATGACTTGCAAATTTCCAGGATAGCATGGTCCACAATAATAAATCCAGTCTAGATCGCAATACCGAAGAATTCAAAGTGAAAATATTACAAATATTTTTATATTCTTTTAAAATATATAGATGAAATACTATAGAATTGAATTTACTAGAAAGACTGCGAAAAATTAACCAAAATATTTCTTTGTTTGTTACTAGCAAAATATAAAAATGTTTTTAATCTAAGTTATTGATCCCGGTTGAAAAATCACTTCTGGGTAAATAAATATATTATCGTGGATTGCCGAGTGTCTCGGAGATCTGAGTGTTTTTATAATTTTGACAAATTAGTTGTGGGCATTTCCATTAATTTTTATTTAATGTTGGATATTAATAAAAAAATCGGACAAGATCGCAATACTTTAGTACTCAACAGACTAGAATTTCTTGCGGACATGTGTGCTCTTGAATTCAATCCAAACAAATCTTAAAAAATATAGCATGATTAAGAACTGTATTTTGGTGTTGACCTGCAAATGACTTGCAAATTTCCAGGATAGCATGGTCCACAATAATAAATCCAGACTAGATCGCAATACCGAAGAATTCAAAGTGAAAATATTAGAAATATTTTTATATTCTTTTAAAATATTTAGATGAAATACTATATAATTGAATTTACTAGAAAGACTGCGACAAATTAATCAAAATATTTCTTTGTTTGTTACTAGCAAAATATAAAAATGTTTTTAATCTAAGTTATTGATCCCGGTTGAAAAATCACTTCTGGGTAAATAAATAAATTATCGTGGATTGCCGAGAGTCTCGGAGATCTGAGAGTTTTTATAATTTCAAAACATTTGTTGTGGGCATTTCCATTAATTTTTATTTAATGTTGGATATTAAATAAAAAAATCGGACAAGATCGCATCTCTTATGTACTCAACAGACTAGAATTTCTTGCGGACATGTGTGCTCTTGTTTTCCTGTCAGACGAAGACTTGAGTAGACCTCATATCTTATGTTTTTATTCCAATCTCAGTTTCTAAATTCTGTAATTTTCTATGAAATGGAGCTCTAATTTTCATATTATGTAAAGAGACTAAAACGGATATTTGGTGATAATTTTTATTTTACTTTTGAGTTGGTTGGTCAAATATTATTAGAAATGTAACATTTATTCTTTCTTTTTTTTGCTCAATACTCATTGTTCACTTTCATGTTTTTTGATTGTATCGTATTTCTAATTTATCAATAATATATAAGATTAGGAGCTTGATCCGTTCTTATTTTCACAAAAATAAGATTGTCAATTTGTCATCTGCTAATTATCCTGTTATTTTATTTTATTTTCTTGGTTTTAGTAATGTGTTTAATTGCTTGCTTTTCCACTTTGATTACTAACACAAATGAATGCGATAAAGTAAAAATGAACAACCGATCGAGCCCTAAGATCGGGCTACCCATGAAGATCGGGCTTGAGATGACTGACTATGAAAGTTGGGACATGAGACCTAAATTGTGAATCATTTTCTCTAACATATGTATGAGACTAAACTCAGGAAATCAATAGAACCAACAAGCAAAACAAGAACAGTACAAGACTGTAAGAGGTTTTATCTTACATAAATTGTTAGTGCCATCCATTTTTCTACTGAATTCCATCTTTTTGTTTCTTCATTCTGAAATTTCATTTATATTACCAATATAAGAGGAAGCTTATTTTGAAAATCAGGATCTTAATTATTTCAGTTCGGTCAGTATTAAAATGCCATGTAAAACTGATATGTCATAGTTCGAGACATTTTGGCAATACTATACCTAATTTTTCAACTTGAAAAACAATTCTAGAATGTGTTTCCGGCCTCTCCTTTGGTTTGATGTCCGGTTGGAATCGTTTGATCCGTATCAAAATTTGTGTGCACTTGATTCGTACGAGGACTCAAGTTGGAGATTAGAAGACTCAAACCTAGCATCTGACCGAATTTGATTCAATACCCATCGGACTGTGCCCGATTCCTTGTTTAAATTCCATTACTAACTTTGAAAGCAATTGACATATGCGGTAACAAGAGTCATTTTTTTTCTCTCGTATGCGATATCAAAAACAGAAAATAAATAATGCCATGCTCTAACCTTCCACAAATGGGCATGGTGCTGGCACCTGGAAGAAAAAACCTAATGCATATTTCGCCAACAAAAAACAACAGTAAAAAAAAGAATTCTTGCTTATTTCTTGCCATCAGCACACAATCATGTTTAAACATCTAAATTTATAGGGTAATGAATAAAAATGAATGTGAATTAGCTCTCACACACACACCATTACGTGAGAAGCCAACAAACTTTTTTAATTCATAGTGCTCTGGAAATACTTTTCTTTTATTAATACAAATATTCTTAGTGACACCTTGCCATCTAACTTTAAAATCTTTTCTTTCAACTAGAAGAATTCAAACCAAACAAATCTTAAAAAATATAGCAAGATTAAGAACTGTATTTTGGTGTTGACCTGCAAATGACTTGCAAATTTCCAGGATAGCATGGTCCACAATAATAAATCTAGTCTAGATCGCAATACCGAAGAATTCAAAGTGAAAATATTAGAAATATTTTTATATTCTTTTAAAATATATAGATGAAATACTATAGAATTGAATTTACTAGAAAGACTGCGAAAAATTAACCAAAATATTTCTTTGTTTGTTACTAGCAAAATATAAAAATGTTTTTAATCTAAGTTATTGATCCCGGTTGAAAAATCACTTCTGGGTAAATAAATATATTATCGTGGATTGCCGAGTGTCTCGGAGATCTGAGTGTTTTTATAATTTTGACAAATTAGTTGTGGGCATTTCCATTAATTTTTATTTAATGTTGGATATTAATAAAAAAATCGGACAAGATCGCAATACTTTAGTACTCAACAGACTAGAATGTTAACAAAGAGGATGCAGCAGAAGAAGATGACAAGAAAGTTCCTGAGGAGAGAGAGAATGTTGAGTCAGAAGAAGAGAATGCTGAGGAAAGAGAGAATGTTGAGGACAGAGGAGAAAAACATGCTGAGAAAGGAGAGAATGTTAACAAAGAGAATGTTGAGGACAGAGGAGAAAAACATGCTGAGGAAGGAGAGAATGTTAACAAAGAGAATGTTGAGGACAGATCAGAAAATGCGCAGGTTTTTATTCTGATATTTTGTTTTATTGACCTCGAAGTTGTACATTATTCATATTGTTATTTTATAGTGTGATTGTACAGTATACATACAGTAATTTTACAATGTTTATTTAATTTATTGAAGAATTTGTCGATTCAGCAGTATGTGGAAGGCTCCTTTTTGGATAAAATACAAGAGGAAATTGTCCGCCGTGCGAAAGTGGGTCCAGAGCAATCAGAGCAGGTTTTTATTCCGATATTTTTTTCTATTATTTATTTATAGTATGTTTTACATTTGTAACATACTTATTTTACCAGTATTCATTTACTTTCTTTATAATATTCACATAGCTGTTTTAAACTATTGACTGATGGTTTTTATACAATTTGTTTTAGGGTGGACTACAGGGAAGGTTGAATACCATAGAAGAAGTTGGAGGAGAAGATGAGGTTTTTATTGTTTTTTTTTATTATATTATTTTTCACAGTTGTAACATAGTTATTTTACCAGCATACAATTAGTGGGTTTATAATATATACATAGTTGGTTTACAGTATTGACATAATGCCTAGAGCTACTTTAACGTATTAACAAAATGGTTTAAAGTTTTAACAGCCTGGCAAATACCTAATTTATAGGGTATGTTTAACAGTTTTACAGGATTTATGCAACAGTTTACATGATTTATGCATTATTTTTATTTTATTGTTCTTACAGGATATGCTTAACAGTTTTAGAGTATATAGGTATCATTTTACAGGATATAAGTATTATAAGATACATGCAATTTATAGGATATATTTAATAATTTTACAGGATACATGCAACAATTTACATGATTGATGCATTTTGCACTACTACAAAAACTGGCTTTGTACACTGCACATTGTACACGGATTTGGCAATTATATTAAAAACAGTGTACCAAATATGATTTTTTACTTGTTCAAAAGATCTGCACGATTTCTACACGGATAATTAGTTAATAATCAGTGTAGAATTATTAGAGAGAGCTACACGGTTTATTAGAAACCAAAAATCCGTGTGTAAAGAGGTCCGTGTGCAAATAATTGAGAGAGCTACACGGACTTTTAATACAAAGCCGTGTAGGAATATTACACACGGTTTTTTGATAATATATCCGTGTAGAAATAGTATAATTGTGCACGGATTAATAACAAAAGAGCCGTGTATGTTTAGTTGGAGAGCTACACGGATTTATAACTAAATAGCCGTGTATAATAGTGTAGGGTTTTAATGTCTTCCCCTTCCAGAGCGCCGTTTTGATCAAGTCTTTTAGTTAATACATCTCGAACTGAGCTCTCTGAACTGAGCTTTTTCCTATCAGATTTCTGCGAATTGATCGAGGCCAGCAGCTGAGATCTGAGATCTTTGAATTAAGTTTGTATTTTCTCCTCTCCATCTTTCTAAGGTTAGTAATATGTATTTAAATCATTTTCTTCCTCTAATTTTCTGTTATTTAGGCTTATTTAGGTCATTTCATGCATGCTTGATTTCTTAATTTTAGATGTAATTAATTAGTGTATTGTGGTCCAATAACCGACCTTTAGATGCTTTTAGGTCCATACCCGTTCAAAATTAATCCAATAGGGATTAATTTTGGATAGTCCCCGTTTTGGGACTGCTCTTTGAATATTATGTCTCATTTAGGATGTGAACACATATTAGCGGGATTTAATTAGTATTTGAGGAAAGTTCGACAGTATTTTCCCTTATTGCTCCTACGAGTATGTGGTTCATACGCATACTTGGGGAGTTAAGGGGAAATGCTGCCGAATTTTTCTCAAATACTAATTAAATCTCGCTAATATGTGTTCACATGTGAGACATAATATTCAAAGAGTGGGTTAGGATTGTAAACCGGCCCTTTGTAAGCCCAAAATTTTGTACACGAAGGAGAATGTTGACCATGCATGATTAATTGATCAAATCATTTTTTTAATTTAATTTACAGATGGATCGAAGCTGGATGTATGAAATGCGACGTGACAGTGAAGAATATTTGGTTCGCGTTGATGAGTTTATAAAATTTGCTGAGAGTTATAGAGTGAAGAAAAAAGAAGAAGACATTTTATGTCCTTGTAAAGATTGTAAAAATTTATTGAGATTTTTGGACATCGAAGAAATTACAGCTCATTTGATTTGTTGGGGATTTAAGAAGAGATATACATGTTGGTTCATGCATGGTGAGAAATTTGGGGAAAGTAGTAGTGCCAATAAAGATTGTAATCGTGAATTGAATGATGAGAATGTTGGAATTTCTGATAATTTTGAACTTGATTGGAACGAGGATTATGAGAGTGCTGAATATTCTGATAACGTCGAACCCGAAAATGACGATGATGAGATGGAGAGGAATTTTGATGAAAATGTAGAACACGAGTTTACTGAAAATTTGGAGGATATGTTACGTGATGTGGAAGATGAAATTAGTGATAAAAATTATGATAAATTTCAAAATTTGTCTAATGAATCCAAGAAGCCGTTGTATCCCGGGTGTACCAAATTTACAAAACTGTCAGCTGTGTTGAAATTATTAAACTTAAAAGCAGACAATGGTTGGAGCGATAAGAGTTTCACGTCCTTATTACAGCTTTTAGGAGAAATGCTCCCAGATAACAACGAGTTACCCGGTACAATATATCAGGCAAAGAAGTTGATATGTCCAATGGGGTTGAAGATCGAAAGAATACATGCATGTCCGAATGACTGTGTATTGTATCGTAACGAGTACGAGGCCATGCATGTCTGTCCTAAATGCGGTGTTTCACAATATAAACGTCGTAAGGACCAGGACACTGATGATTGTAACGAGGACACAAATGGTCGACCTCCGGCTAAGGTGTTGTGGTATTTGCCGATAATACCGAGATTCAAACGGTTGTTTGCGAATCCCAAAGATGCAAAATTATTGCGCTGGCACGAAGAAGAGCGCAAAAATGACGGTAAACTAAGGCACCCGGCTGATTCTCCTCAATGGAGAAACATTGACAGACATTTCAAAGAATTTGGTTCTGAAACGAGGAACCTTAGGATTGTGGTGAGCTCAGATGGAATGAGTCCGTTTGGAAGTATGAGCAGTCGGCACAGTACTTGGCCAGTTCTTTTATGCATCTACAATCTTCCTCCTTGGTTGTGCATGAAACGCAGATATATAATGATGTCATTACTAATCCAAGGACCCAGACAACCCGGAAATGACATAGATGTATATCTCGCACCATTAATCGAGGACCTCCAAAAATTGTGGCGTGATGGCGTCCCGGTGTGGGATGCGTATATGAAAGAGACCTTTAACTTGCGGGCCATGGTGTTTTGCACCGTAAATGATTTCCCCGCGTACGGGAATTTGTCGGGTTACACTTGTAAAGGAGCAAAAGCGTGCCCGATCTGTGAAGATGACACACAGGTGCTGAGGTTGAAAAATTGTCAAAAGAATGTATTCATGGGGCATCGTAGGTTTCTTCCTATTAATCACCCATATCGTAAGAAGAAGATGGCATTCAACGGGAAAATTGAGCTTGGAGTGGCTCGTCATCCATTAGACGGGGAGAGTGTCTTCGAACGGGTAAAAAACATTGATGTTGTTTTTGGAAAATGCGCCAAAGCACTACCGAAGAATATTTGGAAAAAGAGGTCCATATTTTGGGAGCTACCGTACTGGAAATATTTAGAAGTGAGGCATTGCCTAGATGTCATGCATGTCGAAAAAAATGTCTGTGACAGTTTAATTGGTTTATTATTGAACATTCCGGGGAAGACTAAAGATAGTATTAAAGTGAGAAAAGACATGGTAGAGATGGGAATACGACACGAGATCGCACCGCAGGAGAAAGGGAAGCGCACATACCTACCCCCTGCACTGTGCACAATGTCAAAGAAAGAGAAAACAAGCTTCTGTGAATGCCTCAATGGTATAAAAGTCCCATCAGGATATTCTTCGAATATTAAGAAGTTGGTGTCGATGAAGGACTTGAAACTGGTCGGTCTGAAATCTCACGACTGTCATGTTTTATTGACACACATAATTCCCGTTGCAATTCGGAGAATTTTACCAAAGCATGTTCGTCAAACCATTACGAAGCTTTGTTCTTTCTTCAATGCAATAAATTCCAAAGTGATAGACCCTCTAAAATTGGACTCTTTGCAAAAGGAGGTCGTCGTGACTCTTTGCCAACTTGAGATGTATTTTCCGCCATCTTTTTTCGATGTCATGGTTCACCTTGTTGTTCATCTTGTGAGAGAAATTAAGATTTGTGGTCCCGTGTTTCTTCGGTATATGTATCCATTCGTGAGATACATGGGCATCTTGAAAAAATACGTAAGGAACCGACATCGACCCGAAGGCAGCATTATAGAAGGATATTCTACGGAGGAGGTGATTGATTTTTGCACCAACTACTTGACCGGTGTGGATCCTATTGGCGTTCCAAAATCTCGATACGAGGGAAGGCTCCAAGGAGTCGGGACAATTGGGTTGAGAGCCGTAGTTGCTGATCTAAATGAACTACAAAAGGTACATTTTATTGTACTACAACACATGACAGATGTTGCTCCCTATATAGATGAGCACATGACAATCCTTCAACAACAAAACTACACGAGGAGTCAGAAGTGGCTTACTAACGAGCATAATCGTTCTTTTATAGGATGGCTGAAAGAAAGAGTGCAGTCACACCCCGTACCTGAAATTGTTAAACTGCTTGGCGAAGGACCCCAAATTGTTGTTAGAACATTCCAAGGATACGAGATTAATGGATATACATTTTACACTAAATCCCAGAGTGATAAGAGCACGATGCAAAACAGTGGGGTGACGTTGGTGGCGACCTCTCAAGAATTCAGTAGATCCGGAGATGGCCGGGCTGTAATAGCATCAAAGTCATATTATGGCGTTATTCAAGAAATTTGGGAGCTCATTTACAGTCCTCGCCTGAGCATTCCCGTGTTTCGGTGTCAATGGGTCGAAGACCGAGGTGTTAAAGTTGACAACGACGGGTTCACACTCGTTGATTTAAACAGGGTTGGGCATGTTGATGATCCGTTTATACTCGCCAAGCAAGCCACCCAAGTCTTTTATGCACTGACCCGAGTGATGCTAGGTTGAGCGTCGTCCTATCCAGAAAAAGATGGATTGTCGGGGTAGAAAATGTCGTCGATGAAGAAGAGTACGACCAGTTCGACGAAGTACCTCCATTTTGTACCGATGTGCAAACTGAGGTAGCAACACTTGAAGGGGTAGACGAAGCTGACTACATGCGGTCCGACCACAATGAAGGATTATGGGACGAGGGTACTGTTCAAATAGTGGAAAAAAGGAGAAAAAGGAAAAAAAAAGCATAATGTATAATATTTATTTTGTTTAAGACCGTGTAGCTTTTAATATTGCAACCTTAGCTTGTAATATATCAAATAAAAAAGGAAAAAAAGAGGGAAAAAAGGAAAAAAAGCATAATGTAGTATTAGTATTATCAAATATTAGTATTAGTTTTTGAAACAATGAAGGATTATGTTTAATGAAGGATTATCAAATATTATCAAATATTGCAACAATGAAGGATTATGTTTAATGCTTATAATATTATCAAATATTAGTATTAGTTTTTGAAAATATTAGTTAAAACATTTAATAATAAAATAAAATAAATAAAATTTCATTATTAGATTTTAATATTAGTTGCTTGGTACAAATATCGGTATAAGTTTTTAAATATTAGAAATTTGAAATTTACTTAATTTATTATTACTTTAGAAATATTAGAAATCTGAAATTTTACTTAATTTATTATTACTTTATAAATATTAGAAATCTGAAATTTCACTTAATTTATTATTACTTTATAAATATTCACCTCCTGAAATTTTACTGAACCCGGGACCCGCCTGTCGGACCTATTTATACACGGACATTTAGCTAATAGTCCGTGTAGAAATGGAAGAGAGCTACACGGACTATTAGCTAGATGTCCGTGTAGAAAGGATATTTGCACACGGACTTTAGAGTTATGTCCGTGTAGAAAGCTCTTTGTACACGGTCTTTTAAGTTAAAAGTCCGTGTATAATGAGGAAAACACTATTATTTCGAAATCCTTCTCTGCCCAAATTTTCGTAAGTCCGAAAACCCTCACAGAGAATTAAGCGGTTCAGTTCCAAAAACCCTCACAGAGAATTTCGAAAGCCTTCTCCGAGCTCTTCACCGCCTCACCGCCTCGCCGCCTCACCGCCTCACCACCTCGGTCTCTCTCACCCGTGGTCTCTCTCTCTCTAACTCACGGTCTCTCTCACCCGTGGTTAGCATCTCTCTTTCTCTCGTTATTTTGCAATAGGGGTTCTGGTGCTTTAAACTGAGTTGAGCTCTTGTTGATTGACTGAAAGTCATATTCTTTTTACTTTATTTTTCTTATTGGGTTTGAACCCGTTAGCCATGGTTGGCTAATTTTGTTACCGGATATCTTTATGGTGCTATACCGAGTTAGTATTGAATACATTATGGTACTTGTTAATTTGTATATTATTATGATGGTTGCAGTGATTTGTTTACAAGAATATCAATTCATTCATTCATTAATTGTGTGAGAATTACTTGTACAAGAATATCAATTCATTCATTAATTGTGTCAAAAATTGTGCCAAAAATTGATTAATCTAGGTTATATGATATAGGGTATTTTAGGTTAATTGATTAATCTAGGTTATATGTCAAAAATTGTGCCAAAAATTGATTAATCTAGGTTAATTGATTAATCTAGGTTATATGATTTAGGGTATTTTGCCAAAAATTGATTAATTTAGGGTATTTTAGCAAGAGGTTTAGATTTGTCAATTTTATTTTATGTTCATTTTAGCAAGAGGTGATTTTAGCATATTTGTACAAGAATATCAATTTAGGATTTCATTATTGGTCACTTATGATATTTTGTACAAGAATATCAATTTAGGATTTTTGTACAAAATATCAATTTTATGATTTGATCTTTAATTTCATGATTTGGTCACTTATGATTTGATCTTTAATTTCAATTATTGGTACAAGAATATCAATTTTTGTACAAGAATATCAATTATTGGTCACTTATGATTTGATCTTTAATTTCATGCAGAACCATGTCGGATGAGGGTGAGTACGTCGATATGATGGCAGAAGAGGAGCAGGCAAGCTACTGCCTCATCAGAAAGAAGGAAAAGAGGGCCGACAATGTGCACGAGCATGTCCGAGCAGACCCATCAAGAAATCTGGTTCACAGAAGACGGGCGTGCGTAGGGAGAAAAACGGCAGAAATACTCAAATTGGTGTACGAGTTTTGTGAGGCAAAACGCGAGTATCCTTGTTGAGAGATGGGATCATTTTTAGGATGCGGTGAAGGAAGAGTGGTGGAACAAGGTGAAGGTAAAGTGCCTAACAACTCTTTGCTTTATTTTCACTTATGTATGATCTATACTTAAATACACTAAATTTTGGTGTCAATCAGGCTCAGTGGAACATCGAGAATGATGTTCCAAAGGATAAGACTTTGAAGATTATGAACAATGGTTGGAAGCAATTCAAGAGCACGTTGAAGACGGAGTTCATGGAGAAAGGGAGAACTCCGGTCGACTACTACAAATGGCTAAAACAAGAGGACTGGGATGCGTTTCAAGCTTTGAAGTCTAGCAAAGAGTTCCAGGTATCTAACTCGTGCCAAATTTATGCTTATTCTTTCTCGATATGTACTTATCTTTCTAAAACTAACTGATCGTTATTGTCTTGTTTCTATGAAGGCAAAAAGTGATAAAGGCAGGAGGACCGTTGCCTTTAACAAGTATCCACACCATCTAGGGTCA
Source organism: Carex parvula (assembly GCA_025461045.1). Taxonomy (NCBI): domain Eukaryota; kingdom Viridiplantae; phylum Streptophyta; class Magnoliopsida; order Poales; family Cyperaceae; genus Carex; species Carex parvula. Next base: position 1,674 of record JAJGRW010004259.1, on the reverse strand, counting down.
GCTGGTTACGAGGGTAAGTCGGCATAATGGAGGAAAGTCCTGGAGCAAAACAGGGATTCTGACTCACCCGTGGTTAGGATCCAAAATCCTAGGGGCAAAGATTGGGTCATGGGTAGAGCCGAGGTAACCGCTGACGGGAGGATAGTACTCCCAAAGGATTTGCAACCCGTGGCTCAAAGAATGGTAAGAGTCCTTTATACTTACTTTGTGACATTCATCCGAAAATTATAACTCCGAAAGTACATCAATTGTTCTTTTGCTTTAACTAATTATTCTACTTGAACAGTTGGAAGTGGAGGAGGAGGTCAACTCGGGTGCCCGGAGTGTCGAACGACAAAATGATTCCTTGTCCGCAGCGCTCGAGAATCCAGAACACCCGGGTCGAGTAAGGGGTGTAGGGGGCTACAGGGGTTGGAAGGAGGTGTTCCGAGTGGAGGGACAAAAACCTCGAAGAAAATCTCGTGCCAAGGTAAACAAAGACGAGATAGTTGCGCAGATACGCGCGGAGGTGAGCAAAGAGTACGACGCAAGGTTTGCTGAGATGGAAGCAATGTTGACACAAATTAGATCAGCAACTACGCAGCCATCCGAGCAACCACCTCCCATTTCGCCGGGAATTCGGCGAAGTAGTCAAGCATCCGGCACGTGGGGCGCCTTAGACGATTTGGATAATCTCAAGGTAATCAATACTTGTTCATAATCTAAAGGTAATTAAAACCTGTTTGCAACCTTGTTAGACAATATCGCATCATTAAAATAAACAACTTTCCTATAAATTTGCAGGACCCCAGAGCATGCGACCTCGTCCTGTGGCAGGGTAGTGTTCCTCTGATCGTTGCTAAGGGCGTTGTACATCCAGGAGCAAAGAGTACACACTTTGGTCAGCTAAGACCCGACCATGCATGCGTGCAGGTTGAGTTAGTCGTGGATGGATGGCAGCGCGTACCCCTTCCTGTCCCTACCGACGAAGTGCTTGTGCTTGATGATGCACGGATGTCATTTGTCCAATGGCCCAAGAGTCAGATTGTTTTGGATCAGGTAATCCATAAAAAAATCCATTTATTTTGTTACATTCAACTCGTTCTTTTTGAAATACTAGAATAATACATCTATAACTTGATACAGACACGAGGAGATGATGTTACCGGTACGGCGATGTCACCGGTACGTCAGGAGGTGGCTTGCGACGTCGCGGCTGACGCGCCACAATCACCGCCCCGTCCTATGGTCACGAAGAAGAATACAGCTGTTTGCCCATGATTTGCGCCTTCTCCACGACTACTTGATGACGGCGCACGAAGGCATGGAGGCTATCATCATCCCTGTCCCCCTGGGATGTTTCTACACGAAGGCAGGGATCTCCTGCTGTCGTTCAAAGACTTCAAGGACCTCTTCCACCACTCGTCATCCGACAAATGGCTCGCATGTTTCACACATCACCATTTTCCTCATGTTAGTGATATTAAAAATTTTTCATTATTGTATAGAACTCAAATATATATTACATTACAATATGATGAGTTTTCAGGAAGCTAGTCCGAAACTGTGATGAGATGGTTGAAAAGAAGAACTTGTGCATGTTTCTGGACCCGAGAAAGTGAGTGGTACGGCAGTCGGACATATTATCCGGATATGGCTATCGAGTACATGTGTTCTGCGATGCATCGTGCTAAG
>JAJGRW010004258.1:0-44571 GCA_025461045.1 Carex parvula | reverse complement strand
CATGCGAAATAGTATTGTCTAATACCGATTTGAAAACTAAAGCTGGACCTATAAAGAACGTTTGAAAATAAAAAAATAAAAATCTTTTTAACTGAGATATGCTATGACCACGTGCAGACTTTACTCTTTACACTCATCCACCCAAATAAAAATGAAATGATTCCCAGCGTCCCACCAGTTCGTGCATATTCCAAGTAAATTTGAACGGGCAAGTACAGCACAAATAATAGCATCTAATCTAATCCACAAACAAAACCACAAAATCTCATTGGTTGTCACTTGCCAAGATCTGTTTTCCAAAAATAAATACTCTTTTCTGTTAACTTGTCAATTTCCCCTCCTCCTTGGAGGGAATCCAATCCTTCATACCAATCTGTATACATTCTCTTCTCTCCTATTTCTCCAACCTCGACTCCAAACCACCAACCAAACAAAATAGAGAAAACAAAAACAAGACAGAGAAAAAAATAAATTAAAAAAGAACAAAACAGAAAAAAAAAAAAAAAGAAGAAGAAGAAATTCAAAGATGTCAGTTATAGACAAGAACTATATTTTGTTTAGCATACAAACCCTCTCATGATATGGAAGCTTTATCAAGAGATAACCCCAAATCATCATCAGAGTCAAACTGCTCTGATGCATCAGCAAGAGCATTAAGCATGCTTAACACATCATTAGTGTCATCCAAATAATACTTGGCTATTGCTCGGTTTTCTGGCCGACAGTACAACCGTATAGTGATGTATTTGGAGAGACAAGACCTCTCTTGACTAAATCAGCTAGGTTTTCAAACATATCTTCATCAGATCTGTCATCACCTATGCATAACATCAAAGTCTGCTTGTCTCCCTTGTTCCTTCATTGTTGTCAAGATTCTCTCTGCTACCAATCCCTTGCTCACTCCCTGTTAACAATTCAAGTTTATACATACATATATCAAACTTATAAATAGCCAGAAAGATGTGTCCCGGTTCTCAAGGTAGATTATCAAACTCCCATTTTAAAAGAAATAAGAGAGGCAACCTGAGGTTTAACTTCAACAATGAATTGGCCGCTCTTAACTGAAACAGGCTCATTGGCAAGAACACTTTCAAGATGATCGAGCATTTCTTTGCTTGAGAAGAGCCAAAGCCGGGATCAGCATCTTGGTGGTGCCACAACCAAGGCGCTCTCTTTCGTCTCCATAGAAGATCCATCAGTTGACTCGGTGTATAGTTGCATCACAGGCTCTGCCATCTGCATCCATCCAAGTCACAGTTTGCATACTCATCTCCCATGAGACGTCTCTATTCCACCTTCATTATATCATACCATTGCATAAATTAGCCAATTTTTATCACAGATCATTCAAGTATAGTTATGTCCCCTATGAGATCTCACAAACAACATAAACTGTATAACTCGAACCTCCTACCCCGTCCCTACTAAATGGTAATCTAACACACGCCTCCCTCCAGTCATAGCTATAGAGCACAGATAAGGACCACACTCTGGGAATTTTTATGGGAAATAGGGAATCTACAATTCAAGAGGATAACTATCATATTTTTCTCAAACTTCAAATATTTTGCAGGATATAAAACTAATCCATCATTTTGCAACGGTACAAGTGTTTAGTCTCTATACAGTTGTTCATAAAACAGCTAATTGAACAGTGCAATAATTACATACCTCATGAAGTAACCATGCTCGGCAGCAATACCAAGTCTGGGACATGGGTTAAACCACTTTTCAAGGCTGTTTTCTACCTCTGCCACTCACAACAAATACCACATTTTTCTTATCCACGCACAGATCATTAACTATTCTGACAACTGTTGCACTGGGTGTTTTGATTGATTGCCACCTGAGGCACCAATGTGCCATCATAGTCAAGAAAAATAGCCCGATTTTTGGACGCCTCATATGCCGCCACAATAGAGTCCACGTTGAGCTTTCTGAAGTTCGGGTCGAGCGCTACAACCCCGAAAACCAAAACCCAAACCAATACCCCAGCACGTCCTTCTGAAGTGGTCCTTGCAACTCCTCTCCAGATCTTGGAGGTAGCTGCGGGCCCAGTACGCCACATCATGTGTACTGACATATCGGTAGTGCTTCTCATGCCGAAGCTGTTTCTCAGCATCAGAGAGGGATACTGCCTCGTTCATAGCCTCGGCAGTGGATTCAATATTCCATGGGTTGACCCGTATTGCACCACTAAGTGAGGTGAGCACCCATAAACTCTGAAACTACTAACATGCTACGTCTTGGGCCGTTCGACCTCTGACTCAGACCCTGATCCAAGACTTGGTATCCCTTGCCGGCATACAATGTACTCATATGGCGTCAGGTTCATGCCATCTCGTACAGCTGTGACAACCACGCACTCGGCCACAGTGTAGAAAGCAATTCTCTCCACGCTGGAGACATCTCTATCTATGAAACAACAGGCTTGTACCCATCTTGGCCAAATTCATCATTTATTCTCTTACAACTCTCTTTTATCTCAGCTTGTACCTCATCTAAATCCCTCCCCTCTGCCACGGGCCGGATTCGCAATCTGCACAAGGACAGCCCGACCCAGCCACTTGGGGTGCATTCTTAGCATCTGCTCAAAAGCTAACAACTTCAAATTAATGCCCTTAAATATATCCATGTCATCCACGCCCAAAAGGACAGTTTGGCCTTCAAATTGCTGCCTCAGCTCAGCGACCCGCCACTCCCTGTCTGGCAGACGAAGCACTGATTGCACCTGTCCCATGTGGATCCCAACTGGCATGATTTTTATGCCAACAGTTCGACCGAAGTAATCTAGACCAATGTAGCCTCGCTTGGACTGGTACTCTATGCCGAGCATGCGGCTGCAGCAGGAAAGGAAGTGGCGTGCATAGTCAAAGGTGTGGAAGCCGATCAGGTCACAGTTTAGAAGAGCCTTAAGTATCTCCTCTCTGACAGGTAAGGTCCGGTATATTTCTGAGGAGGGAAACGGGCTGTGGAGGAAGAACCCAATCCGGAGCCGGTTAAATCTGTAAGACATTTTTTGGGAAAGGTCAATTAGTTGAAGATTTCAGTTATCAACTACAAGAAGATATTGCATTATGACCAGTGAAGCTGACAATGGATAGGGCCATAAGATTTCAAATCTACTTGTTAATTTCCATCCAAATTTTGATGTTTGATTAAACACACATTATAAATACAATACTTAATCAGCAGAAAATACACATAAGAAGATTTCTAGTTCCTAAAGGTTTCGATTCTTCCTCTTCAGACCCAGAAGCAGGAGATGCAAAATTCCAATTTGCAAAAGCAGCCTGACTGCTCAAGAATCTAACCAAGAAGTAAATGTGGCATATGTTTATATTATACCTAAAACTCCCATCTAGCCTTACTCCAATAAAACAGCATGATGACCAATTCCTAGTTCAACATTGGGATAGCTCTACAAAATTTCATATTTCGCTGAAATTCTGAATTTAGTTGAAAAAAAAAAAATCAAACCTGCGCCTGAGAAATGTGGGGAGCGCCATGAGGTGGTAATCATGGATCCACACATAATCATCTTCTGGATTTATCACCTCCACAACCTTCTGGAAAAACAGCTTATTAGCAAGCACATAACTCTCCCACAAGCCCCGATCAAACCTCCCGCCATGATTTGCCGAGAAGGGCAACATGTAGTGAAACAGTGGCCAGAGGAGTTGTTTGCAAAACCCCTGGTAGTACCTCTCGTGCAGATCCGGCGGCAGAAAGGCTGGCACACACTTAAATCTCTCCAGCAAAGCTTGTGCGACGTCATCCTGCTCGGTGGGGTCTACGTCGACCTTCAGGGACCCGATGTACAGTACCTCCATGTCATCAGGCAAGCCGTCTTTGAGCTGTAGCAGGAGCGAGTCTTCGTCCCAGGCAAAGGACCATCCACGGCCATCTGGCCGCCGCCTAGCCCGCACCGGGAGTTGGTTAGCAACTATAAGTATCCGATCAGTGGCAAGGGAGGAGGGGACGTCGGATGTGACGCTATTGGCGGGTTCTTCGTCGTCTAGCTCAGAGAGAGTTCCTGGCACTGTCATGACCCGCTGCATCCTCCTCATCCCTGATCGATTGGTCCCACTGCCACCTAGCGCTGCAAAGTTTCCGGCTGCCAGATCTAGAAGGTTTGTATAAGATCTTGACATCATCTTGTCGATTTCTTGTTTAGCTCTGGATCTAACTGGGAAGGAATAAACTATGAGGCAAGGAACCCTAGGTTTATGACAATTGGTAGCTTGATCGGATTAGATATTCCTCCTTTGTTCCGGGACAATAAAGGGACGGGACAATCGTCGTGAATATGTTGAATTTATTCTTCGATCGGAGGAACACCAACCAAGGCCGAGAGCTTGAATTTAATATAAGCGAAATATGTGCTGGAGGGGAGCTGTGTAAAGGTGGAGAAGAAAGAGTTGAATGGAAAATGGGAATAAAGACCGAGCGATTTGATATGGATTTGCTACTTTATTCCGAAAATTAAATTTTCATAGGCTTCTATTTGTTCGGTGTAGAAATCATACATACATTCATTCATACTATGGGAAATGAAACGAGGGAGGGGGAGAAGGAGAGGCGAGAATAGGATATTCGCTTGCTTGGTACAAGGCCGCTAAAATTGGCTAAAGCAAGTAGTTGGAACTTGGAACCAAAGCGGGGAGGGGCTACGCGAACCGGATAGGGTTCATCTCACCTCCAGTTGGAAAGAAAATGGAGGCGCACTATGACAATATAGAATCAAGAAAGATTCGTAGCAAGCAACGCGCGGCCTCCCCAGTTTTAAACCAACTGGAGGAAGCGGGTCGAACAGGATAAGGTCGGCCAGCAGTGTACAGCATCCCAAAGGCCAGCTGGAGTCGCGCGCCCCACCTTCTTTCGTGCTCTCCACGTGCTGACGGTTGTGATGCCGCCTTTACCCTTTTCATCCCGTGATGAGCGGTCCAGATTTTACATCCATCCCTAGCTCAAAGGGCTCAAAGGGCTCAAAGGGCTAACTTTTTTTATACAATAAATTAATCCCCTGTTTCTTCCTTCCCTGGGTCCCTCCCCTTCCCCTTTAGCAGTTTTGCAGAAGAAGAGCATTAAATTCTCCGTCCCCCCGGCCCAGTAAAATGCCACGTGTCGGGCCATTAGTGGGTCCCAACCCTCTACGATTTGATTAAATCGCAGATTTTGAACACGCGGCAATGACAAGCATTGCATCCATCAAGCATCCCATGATTTAGTCCCAGACTACATGACATACTTAGATAAAGATTAGATAGGTATCAGGTATCAGGTATCAGAATTCAGAATTCAGAATTCAGATGCACAAGAAAACAACCCGATGTTTCGATTGGGCCAACGCATTAATGATCGAAGTTACATTCTGGGTGGTGGGTACAATTTTGGTGTGCACATAGCGTAGCGGTCATGGTCTTGGTCCAGCTCCAGCACAGCAGGTCCAGTGTTAATTATAATTTGAATTGTAGGCCAAGGCCAAACCAAATGGATACGGTGAGAAGAGAATAGAGCCGCGGCATCGGTGCGAATAGAGCCATTCAAGTTTGACTTTACTACGACCATATCTTATCCACGCCAGATTATCGGGAATTTCCCGTCATGCATCGAAGGGTATAAGTGTCAATTCAGATATGACCCGCTGAGGCTGAGCTGAGTTGCGGTCGCAAACTACAACCTGGCAAGTGGCAAGTGGCAACCATTGTAGTTGTAGGTGTAGGTGTAGGTCACGACCGTTGCCTGTCGCCACGTCAGAATTTCGTGTAAGCTTTATCAGGACTTTGACAGGTATATTTCATTTCATTTCATTAATAATTCATAATCAGAACCTGGCCGGATTTATGGCCGGATTTATATAGTGAAAGCATATATATATATATATATATATATATATATATATATATATATATTATTATTAAGGCAGTCATATGACATACTCAACTTATTATATAGTAAGTGGTTTAAGTTGAATTTATTTGGTAATGTAGGGTCGGTTAGATTGTGTTATACAATTAATTATTTAATTCAAAAGGTACAACCAACCAACCAAGTATCTTCTCTTCTGAGAAAGAGGAATGCTATTGCTCGCTCAAGCTCAACACGTTGTGTGCATATTTAGATTATATATATTCAGCATTAATATATTTTACACAATTGAGATCTCATTTTGTCAAATTTATTTATAGATTTAAAAAACATGGCTGCTTTGCTTTTCCTTTTTGACAGATAATTAATTTAAAGCAAAAGTAAGGCTGCATGGCCATTGGCCGATCATTATCAGTAATGAAACACATGTTAGAAATATGTTATTGACTTTACACCAATGGCCAATGGGATCTGACTTTGACCGAGACGGACAAACAGATATAAGATTACTTTTTTTATTCTGATAATTAATAATAAATAAACACCAAATCGAACGGTTACCATTTAATCAGGGTAGGTACAGCAGGGAAGATTAAGCGACTGTCAAAACAAGTACAAATTAAACTCACCAATGCCAATGGGTTCTATCTTCTATGAGACGAGACGGTCAAACAATCGACAAACTCACCGCAAGCATCGCCGATAAACATCATTAACGTACACCTCTGCTTCGATCTATGAGAATGAGACGGCTTTGTAATTGTTTGTGACAACACACAGACTGAAGGATAGGAAGACTCAACTGAAGCCCTTTATAACTCGCAACACCATGTTGCGCTCGTCCACATGCAACACCTATTGGCCTATTGGGCGTCGGTCGGATAAGATATTCGGATTAAAGTCGCCTGGATCTGGATGTAATGCGTGCCTTTGGGTGCTTTACTACACGTGATCAATTATCCAAGGAGAATTAAGTTTTGTATTCAATTTCATGTAATTATCTTTGATAGGAGATAAAAAGAATAGAGAAAAGGAGATAAGATGACAACATTGCAAAATCTCAAATTCTCGTGTAAGTGGTGTCTTATTGTTTTATTCATGCAAAATTATGCCCTTTTGAGCACAATAATATAATTGACATTGCATACTTTGGATATATAACCCATTAATTACCTTTAATGCACAACTTAGTTGAATTTAACCATTAGTTACAAAACATACATTAGTTGAATTTAACCATTTACATGATTGAGTGAGCTTGTAGGTTCATGACTTGTACACGAGTTAGGTTGTGACTTTCCACCTTCGATGGGCTCACGTGTCACTAGTTGTATTCTTTATTTTTGGGTAATAGGAAAGGGGCGCCGACGGGTTGCTCTACCCCAGAGACGTAGGCATTTTACGCCAAACTCCGTTATCATCTTGTGTGTCAAATTTCTCTAACTCTACTCTATTACTTTACTTGTACACGCTTGCTTGACAATTGTTTAACTTGTTATTTTAGAGGATTTAACCGAAAAATATTTAGAGTATTTAAGACTCCTTATCCCCCCCCCCCCCCTCCCCTCTAGATGCCATTAGGGACTACACTTAATTGTAAGATTAATATGAAGAATCAAAGAAAGGTTCATGAAGATTTTAATACAAGACTAAATTGAAGAATCGAAGAAATCAACAAGACTTTACGAAGCTATAGGTTTGTGATAATCCAATAGAAAAGTAAAGTATATTTGAGATTTTTTACTTCTGTGGAGCAACCGTTCGGAACGAAACTAACTGTATGGAACAGATTAAATCATAAATAACAGAGAGTTCCATATTGGTTATGTCCAGAGCGGTTGTGATCCGTTAGAACGCTTATCAAGTAATTGTGGGATAAATTGTACTAACTGTCCTAAATAGACTTAGATGTTCAGAACTGTTAATGTTAATTTAATATTACAGAAACTCTAATTTCAATATTCGTACAATCCGTTCAGAACGGATCACTTCTGTCCGAACGGATCTGGCAAATCTGGAGCCCCATAAAAGAAGTTGCGCACTTTAGATTTGACTAAGCTAGCCGTCTCCCACATTTAAAAAGTATTTATTGTGTATTCTTGAAAGCTTTCATTGTTGAGTGAGCTTAAACTTTAATATCCTCTCAACACTCTCAAATCCACTCGACTTATCTTCTTTTAGATATAGTTTAGTGTCTAGAATTTAGTTCTAGAACCTTTTCATCCATAGTGTGGAGATCTACTTAGTGCTCTAATTCGAATAGCTTTGTGACTTCCCCGATTATAGGGCATTAAGGGGCTCACTGGCTCGAGCGTCTCCTGCTCACCATATATCTATAGTTGTGTGATGATCTCCTTTGTCGGGACTCTTTAACTCGAGCTTCTAGGCTCACCTTGTACACGAGTTAAGTTGTGATTTTCCATATTTGTTGGACTCACGTGCTACGAGTTATATTCTTTCTTTTTAGGTAATAGGAAAGGGGCGTCAACGAGGTTGCTCTACCCTGGAGACGTAGCTATTTTACGCCAAACTCCATTATCATCTTGCATGTCAAATTTCTTAAACTTTACTCTATTTACTTTTACTTGTGCACGCTTGCTTGTTGTTGTTTAACTTGTTAGTTTAGAGGGCTTAAAATGTCCAAGAGTCTTTAAGACTCCCTATATCACCCCTCTCTAGGTACCGTTAGGGACTACAAAGTGGTATCAGAGCAAGTTAATTTGAATTAAGACTCATTGTAATTTAAGTACTTATTGATCCAAAAATGACACTAAATCGAATTACTAAAGAACCCCCTATTCTTAGCATCACAACCACAAGCTTTGGCTTTTGGAAGTGAGCTATGATTAACTATCTCAACATTCTTGAATGTTGGGATATAGTTGTAAAGGGGTACACACCAACATATGTCGATAAAGTTTGTTGCCACCACAAATACAACAACCAAAGGTGACAAAGTTGAGAAAATTGAGACTATTGCCTCAAAAATAGAAAAGAAAGAAAATGATAATGCAGTTAATGCACTATTAAACACGTTTAATGAAGAGGTAGCTTTGGTTTATGGTAACTCATCAAATGCCAAAGATATGTGGAATGTTCTCATACACAAGTACGAGGGCAATCCATAAATCAAAATAACCAAACTTACCGGACTTGAAACCAAATTTGAAAACTTCAAAATAGAAGAAGGTGAATTGGTTGAGGCTGTGTTTAATAGATTTATACGTATCCAAAATGAGTTTATGGAATTGGGATAACCACTTTCTCACAATAAAATTGTAAGAAAGCTCTTGCGAGTCATGCTTAGAAGAAATATATGGGAAAGCTTGGTGAATGCTTTGGAAGTCATGGAGGGAACTTAAAGCTATACTCCAGATGAGATCTACACCCACTTCGTTAGCTTTAAAAAAAAGCTTCGACAAACAAGTGATCTGTTGTTCCTAACGGCACCTAGAATGGAGATGAATAGGTCTGTTTAAAATTTAACATTTACAACTTGTAACTTGTAACTTGTAACTAGAAGGGGGGTAATTGATTTTGGAAGTTTTTCTTAAAGTAGTGTAGTGGTAATTTGACAAGTTCTAAAGTCATTTTGTATTTAACTAATCTATCTACTGTAAGTTCTTGGCGGAATCAAGAACTTGTAAATAGATAGATACAGAAAAAGTGACATAGGAGTTGTTAACGAAGTTTGGTCACTGAAGGACCTACGTCTCCAGGGCAATGCAACCTTAAGAGGCGCACCTTTCTATTACCCAATAAAGAAAGGAATACAAGTTGTGACTCGTACGAAACAACACTCATGCGGTCCACACACAGATTGAGCACAACAACTCAAAGAAAAAAAAGGTGAGCACACAGGCTCCGGTATAAGGTGAGCTTGTAGGCTCCAGTATGAGATGAGCTCAAAGGCTCTAAGTTCAAACAATCACTGGCTTCATTTTAATTTCACAATAGATCAAGTTAGGTGAAGTATATTTGAGGTTGCTGGAGAGATAATTGAAGTTTGAGCACAAGCAACAAATGGACTAGGCTAAACCTCTCAAAATAATTCTAAAGTGTAAGATTTGTGATGATTTTCTCTCGTCAATGAGATAGGAGACATAGCCAACGGCTCTTTGCAGATCACAAGATCTACAATATAATGGTTTAGCCTATTTTTCTTGTGCCAAGTTTCCAGTATTGATTATACTCGGTAATTTGAATTTCAGTTTGATATCCAGCGAAGCAATGGCTAGACTCGGGTGATCTCAACCTTAGATCTACTTTACCATATTTTTGGAGATAAATAAAAATTACAACACAAAAGATAAAGTACGATCTCCATGATCTTCATGATCTTGATCTTCATATGATCCTCCATAATCTTCATGATTCTGCATCCTATCAATATATGACATTCCAAATGGCTCATGTGAATCTTCTGTCATATCATATGTATTAAATCATTCATTGTAGCTCGAGGAGATCATATAACATGTTATCTCATGCAGCTGGTCACGTTCTGACTTGTCATGATGTACACTTTGACTTTCTTTGACCTTCAAAAGCGACTTGTTACTCCAACTTGTCATAATATGAATTGTTGACTTGCGTTGGCCTTTGGCTGTAACTGTTAAACCCAAATAGAGAAACAGAGAAACTATAAAATTTCATGATTATATGTTTTGCAAATTAGTCAAACAACACAGAAGATTGCTTACAACAACATGATCTAGATACTCAAACCAAAACCATGGCCTTCCCGGCACAAAACTGTAATTTCTCAAGCACATCTAACTCCTCAAATACTCGTCCTTCAAATTCCCAATCTTTAAGATAATAGAACATGAAACCTCCAAAGATGCTCTAATTCTATCCAAAATGTTCCAAAGAATGTTGGACTTTGAATGCCAATACAACAAGGAACGTGTGGAGGACCACAAAAAGGTAGTACGTTTTGCGTGTGATCACTCAAAAGAGAGCGATGTTTTCTTTTAAAATTTATAAACTCGAAAATGCTATCGGTTCGGACTGCAAGCGCACAATTCTATCGAGTAGTATATTCAAGGTCGATCCACAGGAAATATTGGTGCAGAGTCTTGATCTATCAAATTATAATATTTCGAAAGGCTAGACGAAATCTAAAAATTGAGAGTTGAAGTTGTGATCAATGTAAATTTGGTAATAATTAAAAGTAATTAAAATAAAGATAGATGAGAATTCTTAGGGTTTCAGCACACCATCGCTACTCAATCTACTTTGATAATATACTTCTGTCGAGTCTGATTTTCTGTTGTTGTTTTATGAAAGACATCGCATAGGTCACTGCGAGTTATCTTACGCAAGAATGATAGATCTTTCATCAAGATTCTACATAGGACACTGTGAGTTATCTTACGCAAATGACTGATCTCTAAATACACAAGTTACTACATAGATCACTGCGAATTATCTTACGCAAATGATAGAACTTGGTTTGCGTTTTGTTGTTTGATTTATGGTTTCTTCGCTAAGGTTTTCTTCACATAAATCTAATGAATCCCAATGAGGCTAACTCGTGCAACATAGTTTCTCTTACCATTAAAGCACTGTCACTACCCTAACGGATTAAACTAGATCATCGGATTTAGATGAAGGGATAATAAATCACAAAGGCATTTCAATTAAATAACAAGAAATCATAATCAACAGAAAATATATATATCTAAGCATCAAGAGTAACAAAGTTTACTGTCTAGCCCTAAGAAAAGAACATAGCCGCGGAATGGCATTATTATAATCACTCCTCTCTTTCTCACTTAATCAAATTTAACTCAAATTACAAAGATACCAAACTATTCTGTCCAGGGTGCTTATATAGGAGAGGAGGAACGTCTGGAGTTGAGTGGAGGCCAAGAAACATGATCTGGATACAGCTATCAGCAGTTATTTTCCAAAGGAAGCCTTGGTTACAGACCATATTGGCTGATACGGTCCATATTGAGACCATGTCGCTGAAGAGTTTAATGCGTATTCCGCTATCTCCTGGTCCGTATTCGGCTAGGTCCGTATTAGGCAATACGGGCCGTAACAGAGCCTTAGTCGATGAGCGTCGCTTATTCGATTGATCCGATTCTTGCTCCATTTGATGTAAAATAGTCCCAAAACCTTTTCTGTAATAAAACATAAAGAATTGTGACAGTAGCCTTTTTTCTCTAATTAATTAAACATAAGTGCAAGATAATATGCAAATCTAAGTCAAAACACTACGTAATTCATCATCATTTTGACTCTAATCAGCATATGCCACAAAGAGGGGCACACTATTCATAATTGCTATAAATTGTTTCCAACTCAAAAGGGTAAGGATGGAGAAGGGCAACAAGACTGTCGACTTAGAAGGCTAGACGGTCATAGAAGTAGAAGGAGTGCCAAGGCAATGAATGCCTTGTGGATTGCAGGTTCCGATGTAAGTAATGTTGAGGACTCCGATACAGAGTCCGGAAATAAAAAAGAGGTAAATCTCGCCTTAATGGCTCATGTGACCGAGAACTCGGAGATAGACGTGGATGCAATTATTGCGAGCAACAACATCACCGATGAGACCACGATTGAAGTTCTAAAAAATATACCCAAGTCAAGAAGCAAGCCAATGGACTCGGGTGAGACAAAGAAAGCCTCAACAATCAACGCTAGTGAGGTACATTCGAAACTTGATCTAAATGGAAATAGTCCAAACTTGACTTGACCAATAATTGCATATTAAACAATGAGTCAAGCACATCTTTGAGAAAGAATTTAATACGGGAAAATGAAATAAGGTTGAGGTCTTTTCTTGATGAATCCAATTTGAGCTTGCTTAGAAAAGAAAGTACTATACAAAGCTTAAGATTCAAAAATTTTTAGCTTAAGTCCAAGATCAAATTTTTTTAATTAATAACATTTGAATCACAAGAATGTCATTCACATATAGGTCAAGTAGGAGCATTAAAAATCAAAATTAATCAACAAATAGATAGAAAAGAAAAAATTAATATTTTTATTTTCGGGTATAGTATGTGTTGTAATGGTCTATCAAACCAAGAAAATGAAAACATTGCAAAATCTCAAATTCTCGTTTAAGTCGTGTCCGATTACGTGTTATATGGGATCTTGGTTATTTGGGGTAGTTTTATGTAGTTATTGGCACCAATTATATGTACCAAGATGATTTTGACAAGTAGGTAGAGATTGGTTTATTGATGCAAAATTATGCCCTTTTGAGCACAATAATTGACATTGCAAAATTAACCCATTAACATTTAATTAATGCATGTCATACTTCTCAGTTTTGTTAAACATCATGCAACCATCAATCATCATATGTTTGCCACTGATAATTGGTTCATAAGATTTTCTTAATTTCCAAGTACACTGTTAAAAATCTAACACTTGATTTAATGGTCAAGGCAATGTTTACTGTAAGATATCATATGTTTGAAATTCAAATACAGATTTCTTTTTTATAAGTATTTAAAATAGTGAGACTTGATCTTCCTCTTTGTTTGAAAAATAAAAATGTTAAAAGCTATTTTCCAACTGTATACAAGAGATTATGTGGTATGCAATAATTCTAAAATGTTTTTTGGTTTTATAAATAAGTCAATTGATTGTGTGCCATGGACATTTTCAAAGTAGTTAATTAATATAAAGCATAAAATAGTCAAGTAACCATCGAAACACAACATTTTTCCTTTATCCTATTTTTTCCGGTTAATTGGGTGTGAAACATGTAAGATGTATAAAATCATCACTGTATCCTTTCTCTAAACTGAAATCCAAATATATGCTGATCTTACTGATAAATAAAAATATCACTGAGATAAATTGAATCTTACTCAACCATGTTAAAAATTAGTAGGAAAGTAGAATCAGTCTCTAATTTAATGGTTAAAGATAATATTTTCTGTATAAAATCAAATATAACTATTTTTTTCTCTTTATGATGGAAATTTTATGCATAAATTTTCATTATCATATAATAATTATGATGGCAAGGTATATACTTATAACAGTAAGATTCATAAGATTTTCACGCAGATCAACACCAATTCATAACATATTCGGCCGTGATTACACGTGACGTGATCAATCATGACTCGATTGGTCACATTCAGTATTTTTTTTTTCAGATTTAAGTTAGTTCACAGGAAAAATAAAAAAAAAATGCTAAAAAACTAAGAAAATATTGTAAAATAAATTAAAATAGAGAAATATTGTTGAAAAAATTGATCATGTAAAGTGTCAATCACTTGACATGATGTGAGGTTATCAAGTCAGTTTGTGTTACGTATTATGCCGTGTTATTTTTTATCGAAAGAAAACATGTGATGTGAATGAGCATGTCACATGACACGCGAATCACATAGCGTGACCGAGACACGTAACATGACGTACAATGACGTATATGAAATGAAGTTGGTAATGAGTAACAAGGTGACTAATTTATTTCACTAAGAAGATAAGAGAGGACTGAAAAACTTATTTTGAAATAAATAGACACACATGGATTCGACAGTGAAGATTACTTTGATTTACATAAAATTAAAAAGAGAGAGAGAGAGAGAGAGCAGATTGCAAGGAGATGAGGAATCCGTTTAAAATCAGATTCATAAATCTGTGAATTCAAAAGTTATCGCACAGGATGAGGATGGTTGCCGATCGAGGTAATTAAGGAGAAGAAATTAAGCTTTAAAATCTAGCTTTATAATTAAATAAATATTCGTATGGATCTGGCTTGATATCCTATCGTATGATCGATGCATTGATATCCGGCCTCCATCCTGTCTGTCAATATCATATCTGCTTCCCAATAAGCGTACATGGAGATTAATTGCCAGATTATATTAATTGCCACAGAAGAAAACATGCAAAACGTGAAAGCTAGCTAGTTAGTGGCTAGTGCAAGTAAAATCACTGGTACTGGACTACTGGGACCATCTCACCATCCCCGGATCTGGCAAACCAGAAAGGATCGATCACTGGTACTAGTGTGTGGCATGCACCGCCAACAATTACTGTTTATTAATTGTTCCTTCTATATATGTTCCCAACTAAATTTCATGTAACACCAAACATTCAAAACGGCAACTTTTACAAAGTGTCTTTCATTTCCAAAAGGTGAAATAAAATACTGTTGTCTTTAATTTATCATAAGCTTCAATCTTACTCTTCCCTCAGACCCTCACCTATATTAAAATAATACTGATGTCTTTTACCATAAGCTTGAATCTCCAAGGGCAAAGATAGTTTCATCCAAATTAAAATACTCTTGTCTTTTAATTGTTCAAGAATTAATATTAAAACTCAAAATTGTAAATTGTAAATGAGGAGTAATTAAAGGGACTTTTAAAATTTATGGAGCATTGATGCATGTTGTTTTGGTTTAAAAGGGAGACAGCAGAAGAAGGAAAAACAACGTAGCAATTATGATTCATGTTTTATTAATTTCGCCTTGTAACAATCAGAAACAAAAATCATACAATCAAGCAATTATGATTCATGTTTTATAATTTTTCAAATTTATTTACTATCGAGTCAAGCGGTCAAAAATGACGAAAAATAAATGCATTAAATATATTTTCTTACCGTTTGACTTGATAATGAATGAGTTTGAAAATTTATGAAATTTGCATATAAACGCAACACTCGTGAAGAGATTCACTTGAAAGGTTTGCATTCTTCATTTGAAGTCTATTTGCTGATAAGTTTTGGAGACCGTTTGAACTTAGACTGATATCCTAACTGGATTTTTTTTTTTTTTGAGTCGGAGAGAATACGAGTTTCTTATTCTCAACCTAATTTTAGCAAGACATCTTTATCGCTGGAGGAGCTGTTCCGCTCACTCAGAAGAAGAAGTAGCTAGAGAAGTAGAGCCTTCCTGTCTCTCTAACAATAACACCTCAAATTCTTTGAAAAAGGGAACTTGAGAGAGAGAGAGAGAGAGAGAGAGAGAGAGGGAAAGAAGACATGGCTGGCGATGGAGAATGGCAAGAAGTAAAGAGGCGTCGACGCTTCCCCGATCACTGGAAGACCCCCTCTGACGAGCGCATGGACAACGTCCGACCCTACAAACCGTATCAGGTAGCCAAATCATACTCCCAAGTGGTGCAAGGTGCCCCCGCTTTGAGCAGAGGGTCAGCTAGCTCAAGCAGAGGCTCGGCTAGCTCGGGCAGAACTTCACCTACGACATCCCCGGCTAACTCAAGGCCGAACTCCCCTCTCTCGCCTACATCTCCAAGGTTCTTCTACTCACCGCACAGCCCCACCAAGCTGCGTTTCCCTCCTCTTCCAACTTATCCGGAGTGGTGGGGTCGCTGTTTTAACTGCTGCCGGTTAGGCCACACTGCCTCCAAGTGCCGCAACCCTAAGGTCTGTGGGAAATGCTGGACCACAGGACATACGGCTCGCCACTGTGGCAGCACTGACCTCAACCCCGCTGCACCTCCATTCTATCCACTTCCCTCTCAATCGCAGCCACCACACACAGAGCCTTTGTTTGATGATCTATTGGTGGGAGATGCACCTCCAACACCGGCAATGCCGGAGGGTCGGCCTCAGAAGGTTTTATGTTTCATCGAAAGAGACAATGATTTTTATGCCGAGGTTGAGCGGCTCCAACGAGCTGTTATATTGAATGGTGAGCATGGCCGGTTCGCTTTAGAAGTGCACCAGGTGGTTGGGTATGCAGTCGATACCGGCTTAGTACGTGAAGAGGAGATACGGGTAGCACAACTGTCGCAAGACAAGTTCCTTATTCACCTACCCCGTGGTTTGGCTGTCAGCACCTTCGTTAAGGCTACTTCTAGCGATCTTTGGGATGATGGTTTTACGTTTGAACACTGGTCTCAGACTCACAAGGCGAACATAGTTGTTCCCCATTTCAAAGTGCTACTAGATTTAGTTGGAGTCCCCATGCACATATGGGATGAGAGGAAAATAAGCAAGGCAATATCCAACTTTGGCATTTACCTTGGTACAGTGACTCCCCAGCATGCCACTAATTTCATGGCATGGAGAGTTGCAATTGCTACTGATAATTTGCAGCGCATTCCTCTTGATATGGGACTAGTGGTTGGTGGTATTGAGCACACGGTTCACATCCGGCCGGTTCACTGGAAGAGTGGTGCCGTCTATGAAACCTCTGATTTTCCGAAGGATCCGACTAAGCTCACACGGCCGCCTCCTCGTCCGGCGTCCAAACCCGAGTCCCCGGATACCTACTTGGAATCTTTGCCGGCCCGCCATGATGATTCTGAATTAGTTGCCTGCTCTCGGAGAGTCCTTAGGGACCTCTGCCACTGTGTTAACCCGGATAGGATACCGCCGGCGGTACTGACCGTACTCAATGGAGACAGTAACATGGCAGAACTATCCCTGCCCACCCTTCGGGACCTCATGCAGGCCACAGAAGATCTGGCCGCTGATGATCAGGCTGCTATACAGCAGTCTATACAACCCACAATACCGAGTCAGCCTCTACCTTTACTGCCAACTACCACACCGAGGGATACATCATCTACACACAGAGAACCAGAGGCACATGGGAGTACAATTTATCAGGCTACTACTGCTCTACCTAGAATAGCTCACAGGTTGGGAGAAGACAAGGTCATGGGATTAGAAGCAAGATCTGCGGGTTTGTCAGTACAAGGTACTGTGCGCCGAATGCCAAATGCAGAAACTGAGGCACAGTTCCCTACAACTGAGATTGCATGTGGCGAGCCAGTTGGTTCTTCTCAGGAAATTCCATCTTCTGCTCTCCCACTACCACAAAATATGTTCACTGAAAGGTCACAGCACATCCTGCGAAGAACCAAACCGCTGCAAACGGTCACAAAACCAGTCAGTACCACGTTAACAAACATTCGAATAAGAGGCATGCTAGGCCGTGGAAGAACCAAACCGTTTGTGACCTATCATGGAGCGGGTCCGTCTAGGAGGGGAGCACGGGTCAATCGGTGGGTTCGTCCACAGAACCAGTCACAGAAAATCA
This sequence comes from Carex parvula, assembly GCA_025461045.1. Classification (NCBI taxonomy): domain Eukaryota; kingdom Viridiplantae; phylum Streptophyta; class Magnoliopsida; order Poales; family Cyperaceae; genus Carex; species Carex parvula. The sequence continues at coordinate 26,705 of JAJGRW010004258.1, read as the reverse complement.
TTTTGGCAGCTACCCCAAAGTCAAACGCAGCAGGGACAGAGGCCACGCCTTCTCCCACATGCTCAGCTGCCAGCTCACATGTTGATTTACCATCTACTGTGGCATATGTCACGCCTATCCTAATTTCGGGCCAGTTAAATAATGCGGCCTCTTCAATGCAAAGTCCCAATCGGGCTTCTTCAAGTCTCCAGTTAAATAGTGCGGCCTCATCAGATGGAAAAAAACCAAGTTCCAATCGGGCCTCTTCAATGCCACACGGCCCAGTTAGAAAACCAAATCAGCCAGCGCCACCCATGGCCGAATTCAATTTCAGCCCGTCAGGACACTTTGAGGTTCAGATCCAGCAACCTTTTGGAGAACAGATAGCGGCCCTGTGTGGAGTAACAACTCATGATGTCTTCCAGGCCTTAGCCGATGACAATGCAGAAAGACAGAATATTGCAAATGATTTAAGCACCACAAGTGAGGCAGCTGCGGCAGAAAACACTGAACCTACAGAAGAGGAAATTCGGCAAAGTGAAGCACGCTTCCAATTTGACACAGAGGAGGACTCTGAGTCAGAGCATGTATGCTAGCTAGTTGCAAGAACTGTTTTTGTGTTGTTGTTGGTTGCTTTTGATTTTCATGAATGCAAAAAAAATTAAAATTTTGTCGTGGAATGTTAGAGGGCTTGGGAACCTAGATAAATGCAATGTGGTACGAGATGTAATTAGATCAGCTAGATGTGATGTATGTTTGCTGCAGGAAACGAAACTTAATGAAGTAGTTGTTTGCTATGTCTCGAGATTTTTGCCATCTTTTTTTGACCCAAATGTGGCTTACAACCAAGCTTTTAATACTAGAGGGGGCATTATCATTGCATGGAAGAGATCATTTCTGATGGAAAGGTGTTGGTCAACGGAACATACCTTGTCGGTGCTATTAAGACACATTTCTACGGGCGTCAACTATCTGGTCACTAATGTGTACGGCCCTAGTGTAGAGGAGGAGAAAACTATGTTTGTTGAGGAACTTAGGGGGGTTGCTGGATTAGTCAGAGACCCGTGGATATTAGCGGGGGACTTTAATTTGGTGAGATGGCTAGTAGATCGATCGGGTGACTTACGCGGAATGCAACTCATGGATCTCTTCAATGATTTTATTAGAGACACGGGTTTGGTTGATGCTCAATTAAAAAACAGGATGTACACTTGGTCTAATAAAAGACCGCAACCATCGTTTTCAAAAATTGATAGGGTCTTTACTTCCCCGGAATGGCAACTTATCTATCCGGTGGTTCAGTTAGAAGCGTTGGAAATGGTCGTCTCCGATCATGCACCGCTGATTCTTACTTGCAAAAACCGGGCAACCCGGCCTAAGAACAACAGGTTTGAAATTTTTTGGTTGAAATATGACACCCCTAGGCAAATGGTTCAACAATTGTGGAGTGATAACGACGTGCCTTCTGAGTTAAGCTTACAAAACTTCATACACAACACAAATACATTGCAAACGAAATTGGCACTGTGGCACCGCAATGTTTTTTCTCTGATGGAAAAGAATCTAACAAATTGCAAGAAAGCGACTCTTTTCTTTGACAGGATTGAAGAAAAAAGAACATTGGCTATACATGAATTCAAGTTGCGCCAAAAAATCAAGGAAAAAGCATTCGAGCTAGCCAACAATATTGAAGGAAAATGGAGACAACGGGCTAGGTGCAAATGGCTTGCTCAGGGAGACCGAAACACTCGCTTCTTTCATGCGTTTGCCTCTTCACGGATGCGAAGGAATGCGATACTGGCCGTTACTCATGAGGGACAGCAGATTATGGATCAAACCGCCATCCGATCTATATTTTTGCGGCAAATGAAACAATCACTAGGCCGGTCTTTCCAGGTGAAGCAATTCGCCCCTGCTGCTTTATATCAATCCAATCCGAACCTTGACCACTTGGTCACACCCATTCTCCAAACCGAAATTGAAATGGCAGTCAGAGGCTTGGCGAACAATAAGGCTTCGGGTCCAGATGGAATACCGAATGAGTTCCTTAAATCTTATTGGCCGAATCTAAAAAATGAGATATGTAGTATTGTGTGGGGTTTTTTCAGTAATCAGATTGATCTCTCGCCCGTCAATCTTGCTAACATCGTTCTCATCCCCAAAACAGAAGAGCCACGGACAGTGGGTGATTATCGCCCGATTAGTGTCATTAATATAATACCGAAACTCATCTCTAAGATAATGGCGAATAGGTTGGGTAATTCATTGAATGATTTAATTTCGCCGTTTCAAACGGCTTTCATAAAGGGGAGGCAAATTACTGACAACTTTGTTGCTACTAGAGAAATTTTACAAACCATCTCAGTTTCCAAGAGAGCGGCGGTATTTGTCAAGTTGGATTTTGCCAAAGCATTTGATTCGGTTGAATGGGATTTTCTCCTTAAAGTGATGGAGGCTCGAGGCTTCCCGGCAATGTGGATTGCATGGGTCAGAGCACTACTGGGCACGGCTAAATCTCGGGTTCTTATTAATGGGGACTGTTCTGAATTTTTCTTGCACAAGAGGGGGTTGCGGCAGGGCGATCCCCTCTCGCCAATGCTCTTCAACATAGCAGTGGATGTATTTCAACAGATGGTGGGCTCAGTTAATCAAATTTTACCTCACAAAATGACCAGGAAAATACGGGAGGCAATTATTGCTTTACAATATGCGGATGACACCGCTCTCATTGCCTCTGCAGATATCACCTCGCTCACCGCCCTAAAGCTGGTGATGAGGCTGTTCACTTCAGTGTCCGGACTTAAAATAAATTATGGCAAGAGCACATTTGTACCTATAAACATATCAGAGGAGGACATCCCATGGGTGCAGCGGGTTATGGGGTGTGATCGAACGCAATTCCCTGTTCCTTACTAAGGTATGCCATTGACGGTCCAGAAACCGACAAAGGAAATGTATATGCCGCTGATTGAAAAAATGGAGCGAAGATTGTGTGGTTGGAAGAGTAAGTTACTGTCACGAGGAGGCCGGCTAGAACTGGTTCGGTCGGTTTGTCGTCTATGCCGATCTATTACATGACTTGCTTTCAATTACCACAGTGGGTAATTGATCGAATCGACAGAATTCGCCGTGGTTTTCTGTGGGGTAAGAATGGAGGGAGTGAGAGGGGCATTTCATTAACAAATTGGAATACGGTATGTCTGCCAAAAAAATACGGTGGTCTTGGAGTTTCGAATTTGAAATTGAGTAACATAGCTCTGCTTCTGCGCTGGTGGTGGAAAGCATATCACCAACCGGAAAGCCTTTGGACGATCACAGTTACAAAAATTCGCAAAAAGGGAACGGCTGATCTGCAACTGAAAATTTGGAATGTAACAGGGTCATTTTTTTGGTCACTGCTGATGCGAATTAAAGGTATTTTTACTTGGAGTACTAACTGGATTGTTGGTGATGGCAAATCTATATCCTATTGGTTTGATAGATGGCATGATAGGCCCAGGGCCACCTCCACAGTGCCCACTGCACTTCGGCCTCTTGCATCTCTCAGGGAAGCTTGGACAATGATAGAGCACATCAACCCAAACGAAACTGCCGGTGGGGACTCACTGGTATTCACGGCTAGTGGGGATCAAATACGGTGGAGATGGGGCAACACGGGTATATACTCGGCCAAATCCATTTATAAAATTCTTACCGAAGTCGGTCGGGTTAAAACTTGCTACAAAGAGATTTGGCGGTGCAAGATTCCACCAACAGTTAAAATTTTCGCATACTCCGTATTGTGTGACAAGCTACTGACAAGGGAGACTTTGAGAAGAAGAGGGATGAATGTCGAGGCCGATTGTGTTCTATGCAGCAATTGCCCGGTGGAATCAATGCTGCACCTGCTATTCCTCTGTCCCTATTCGGTTCAGGTCTGGTTTCAAGTATCTACTCTCATTGGGGTGCCTCTCATGCATCCGGCTATGACGGTACGTCAAATCTGGGACAAGTCTTGGGATCAGGTACGGCTAAAGGGTGCGTTTACATACAAACAATGGCTAGTTCGATTCATATGCGTACAATGGATGATTTGGAAACAGAGGAATAAGATCATTTTTGAGGGACAAAGGCTGCCGGCCACGCTACTGGCATCAAGAAGCAGTCAAGAGATGGACCTTTGGCTGCGCTACTGTTAAGCTGCATTATTTTTTCTTATATTCATTACTCTTTCTTATGTAACATGTGTTTGTTAGATGCTGAGTATTGTAGTATTGGATGCTGTTAGGGCACTGTAGACGTTGCATATCATGCAATGGTGCACCAGTCACTCTATGTAACCTCTTTTAATTAATATAATCACTTGCCAGCCACTGGCAAGGTTTCAAAAAAAAAATTTTAGCAAGACAATTTTTTGACAAGATAGTTTCAATTTTTCAGAATTCTTATCATATGATAGAATGAAATGGAATTAAAGTGAGACCGATATTTTTTTTTAATATCCAACATTAAATAAAAAATATCACATATATTCATCGTTGTTGGATATTTTTAAAATACTCAGACCAGCCAAAATTTTGGCCGGCCTGATTAAATATTATGCTAAATTACACTATATTATGCTAAATTATGCTAATTATACTAGAATATGCTAAATTATGCTAATTATCCTAAAATATGCAAAATTATGCTAATTATACTAAACTATGCTAAATTATGCTAATTATACTAAAATATACTAAATTATGCTAAAATATACTAAATTATGCTAAATTAAACTAAATTATGCTAAATTAAACTAAATTATGCTAATTATATCAAAATATACTAAATTATGCTAAATTATGCTAATTATACTAAAATATACTAAATTATGCTAAATTATGCCTAAAATATGCTAAATTAGTAGTAACGTGTAGGAACCTAATTATATTGTATTGTGTAGAACGGATTCACAAAACTTATTTGCTATAAAAAGATGAGTTCAATTACAATAACTGCAAATTGTTTTAGTTTTAGAAAAATCAATTTTATAGTGCTTTTCTGTCACTTATAAAATTTAAATTATTAAATAAAAAAATGGCGAAGATATAGCATGCCTAGACCTAGACCATCATTTTCTTGTCATAAGGAAATTACAACTAAACTTCCATAGTTCCATATGCCCATTTAAATTTAAATATTTAATATTTTCGGCCTAGTTAATAGTTATAGTACAGACATAATTATTCATCAAACCTAAAAAATCATTATTCCTAAAAGGCCGTTTAACAATCCTCTTTATGGGGTTGTTACCTAAATACCTACCCCCTTGGCCCTTGCCTTCATTTTAGAAAGCTATTTCAATGACTTCATCTATCATGTTCTTTTACATGTGCACAGTAACAATGATATAATGATATAGATCATATTTAACAGATACATTTTGACATTTATGTTTTAAATTTTAAGTTATTGTAGTTCTAAAAATAGAAGCATAATGAAGATCACAAAAATTAATGGTATTTGAACCCTCCTCTTTCTATATTCACGTCAAACTTTTAAAAAATTGTGACAGCAATTAGCAGGTCTTCGTACAATAAAATGGACCAACAAGAGTTAAAATGTTAAATTGCAATATTTTTTTTAGGTATAAATGCAGGGTCATTGTTTGATTATTGCAAAAATGTGAGGTCGTTTCAATAAAAAATTGAAATAAGCTGTTCACTATACCACTATTTTTTTCAACAACAAAAACAATAATAATAAAAGCTCGTGGTACTAAAATCTTTCTCACAACAAACCCAATTTTTGTAACTTGTGATGAATTGAATTAAGATAAAACTTAGTTCAAAGGAAAGAGACCGTACTTTCATTTGTAGCTAAACAAGACATCACCATGGATTGTTGTGAAAGGCTACATTTTGGCAACATCTATTTCAGGCAGTTAACCATTTTTTTCTCAATACCAAAAAATATCACACAAGAATTGATAAATAGAACCATCACACATTCACACTATCCAGATAAAATTATTCTCCTAGCTATATATAACATCCAATAGCCAACTATGTACCTACAGCATCAGTTGATAGATATGCTCTCAACTTGGTATAAAACAGTGGGGACAGATGACAAATGCTTTTCCTGGTACCAGTCAATGTGGTTCCAATCCAGCTTAAAAGATTCCTCCAACTTGATTAGACAATCTCACAATAACAAATGCTTTTTTTTTTTTTTTTTGTAAGTTTCACTTAATTTGGTTTTTGCATATTTTACAGTTGTTCATCAGTACTTTCCTCTGTCAGAATAAATTATTATAGATGGTAAAACCCAGCCACACAGTAAGACAAAAATTTGTATACCAGTTGTAAAAGAGAAAAAGAATTTTGGATAATTGGGCATTGGAATGAGGAAAAGTTAAACAGAAACCAGTAGTTTATATATGAAGTAAAGTGACAATTAGATCTTTGGTTCCTTTTATTTTTAAGACTGAACTAATGAAAGGTTGAGACAGCAAGAGATTCAATTTATTAACAACAAATGAAATTGAATGGCTACTGATCAGTATATCCAATGATAATTTTATAATACTCCCATGCTTGGCGTGACAAAATTTTATTGTTTCTTCAATCAAAACTGTGGCATTTTTTTCTTGTGTGCTTTATATATACCCCATACATTATAGCTCAGAATCAGATGAACATGAAGATAATTAGAAATTACAAAATGAACAGTAACAACACATAGACTCTCGTGCTTGATATAATATATATAAAAAAAATGGGCTCCTTTAATGCATTGTGAATTTGTGACTCGCTTTTAATGTGAATTTACATGGCACACCGTGTTGCGGGTTACTGATAGGCTGTCATTCAAGGCGCGAATGACTCGCCACACGTTATGGTAATATATAGCACCGCCATTGGGGATTCATACTTGTAACTATTTTAATAATTGTGTGCATGTTTATTGGTTCCTTGGCACATTCCATGGCTATTAGCCATTAGGTGTGTATTTTCTCCTTATTAGTGCTGGTTGAATAAATCCGGTCAGTATATTTTCTCCTTTTAGTTCCATAATTAATACCTTTTCAACTTTTCTTAGGTTGAATGCTTTAGCGCATGCACAATAGCTTTTGAGATTCTTTTAATGAAAAACAAGAGACAATTTGCACAAAGCTACCTGCTTTATTATGGAACTAAAAGTCCCTTTTAAGAGGTTGAAAAAGAAAAATAAATACATTTTCAAGACAAATCAAGTGGAGCATCAGATAACAAAAATACATCATTTTTTAGATTTATACTGGTATTTACATTGGCTAGGGGTTAGGCCTGCTAATGGGCTTGGTCTGGCTCAGATCCGGCTCAGCTCAATGAGAAAGTCATAACAGCTCAGATCAAAGTTCGGCTCGGTTTTGGAAGAAAAAGCCCGGCTCGGCTCGCTTGAACACTTAGCTCGGCTCGGCCCATGATTCGGCCCAGCTCGGAAGAAAACTCATTTCTTAGCCGCGAATTCCATGCAACACACACGAGTGAACTGAATTATACACGGCACGTGCTATACCCCAAGACTTAGCTGTGCAGTGCACTGTTCTTTCAAAAAATATTACGATAAAAAATAAAAGTTATACAAAATTATGATAACAAATTTTGAATTCAATATATATATTTAGCTAATTTTCAAGTTTGATATTGTTGGATCCCGACCTCATATAGGGCTTATTCATAAATTTATATTAGGTTTTTAATATGAGTCTTTTGTTTGAACCTCTTTATAATTTGTGTAGGCCGAATAAATTTTATGTAATTTAAATGACATAATCACAAAATTTGAATTTCCAATAAATTTATTTTTGAATTTGATCATAAATTTTTTATATTACCTTAGAACATCTATGATCACACAACACATTCTCTTGAGAAACAGTGCTAGAAAACATAAATAAGATCAAACAAATCCAACAATCTCTCCTCAAATTGCATCATTAAAGAAGCAAGATATAAAACTGATATGATGTCATTAATCCATTTGGTTTCATGAAAAGTTAAAAAGACCAGCAGAAAAAACGAGTCTCCGCTCAAATCATGACACATTTTATATATTAAAAAATATTCTAAACAATGAAATCATACTCGATGGGATTCGATGGGCCACTCGGCTCGGCTCGGACTCTGCCCTGTTTGAGCGATAAAATATGAGCCGAGCCGAATTCAGTCTTTTTTTAGTTTAGAACCTAGATCAATATAATTTACTGAGCTGTCCAACTCATTGTTTCATCCAAGCAGGAGCAGTCACTTTCAGGTGGGCCCAGTAGATAAAAGAGTATATACAAAAGAGCAAATGTACAAACAACTGGATTGGGCTTGATTACGACCTGTGTGGCTTGATTCTGTCTACTGTACTGTTCTACTTGAATGAAGCAATCACAACTATATAGCATCATTGATCTTTCTCTCTATTTTATATAGCATTATAGTATTCTATTGTATGGCTCACATTGAAGTTACTTCCTCTCCATTCATATGGAAATGGAGAACAAGAAAAGAGCTAGTTACTGCATCTCATTTTTTAGAAAATGGAGAGGAGCAGTGGTGGTTCAGGCATTTTGCCAAAAAACAAAAAAGAGCAGTAGCTGCTGTCTTGCTCTCAGGGCAGGGGGCCCATATCTCCATCCATAAAAAGGTGAAGAGAAATGAAAGGAGAGGGTGGATTTGGTTTTTGTTCTGGATAAGAAAGCGATTTGGCGTTTTCTTTACACTTGTATATATTGTGGATGCAAATGGATGAAGATTTTAGGGAAATACATGTACATCTCTCTCTACTCTCAAGTCTGAACTGAACTCTCCAGTGGATATAAAAAATGTACATACTACACTACACTTGTGCCTTGGCCCTTGGACTGTTTCAACCCAATTGGCCAATTGCAGCAATATTTTGTGTTGGCCAGATAGGTCAATTAATGATTGTGAGGTTTTCACAATTGATAGAAACTTGGTAATTTTGTATGCTATTTAAAAGTATTATTTTTTGTTAGCAAAGTAAATTGAGGGTAAAAAATGGACTTAATCAGTCTCATCTTTTGTAATTAATTAAGAGATTAATGAACTTGATGATGGATTTAATGCAATTTTATAGAACTTGGCCCATGTAACCATGCCATTAAAATATTAAAGGCAAATTCTTCTATGGGCTTAAGGACCTATTTGTAAAATGAGCATATTTTCATTTTCAAAGTTCAAACAGTCGATCCGACCGTTCAATATTTTCTCCATATTACAATGTACTTGGAGGTCAAATTTTACATTTTTTGAATTTTTTTTACTATTTATTAAGATGGGTAGAAAATTCAACGGTCTGAAGTTGACTAGTTTTGTAAAATACTTAATAAATAGTTAAAAAATTCAGAAAAATGTAAAATTTGACCTCCAAGTACATTTTAATATGGAGATAATGTTGAACGGTCGGATCGACTATTTGAATTTTGAAAATAAAAATATGCTCATTTTACAAATAGGTCCTTATGCCCATAGAAGCATCCCTCAATATTAAATGGTTTGATAGGGATTAGGCATACTGTTTTAGAGGGTATAATTAAAATGGGCCTCACACCTGGATCCAATAACAGAAACGACATGAGAGGCAGCTTTTGTTGGTCTTTGTCGGAATTGTACGCCCATTAATACAATCTGTTTTGTTTTGATGGCTAGCATGAATCATTTGATACATGTGTTTTGCAATGCATCACAGATTCACAGTCACAAATACCATCTGTTTTGTTTTGATGACTGGGAAAAGGAAAAGGAAAATTCATACTCTGATCTGCACTGAAACAAAAAATTTAAGAAGCTCCATCTCCAATTCTCCAGGCATTAATTAGAGATTTAGGTGGAATTGACTGAATATTCCAAATCCAAAATCTGAAAAAATGCAGAGGATACGGACCCGGTAGAAGGCCCACCTGATAAGATAGCCCACCACTCAATATTGGATGTTAGTTACATTTTTGTTAAGTGAAGGAGAAGGAGATGTCTCTTTTGGATCACTACAAAAAGGGCCTCTTTTGGAAATGCATGGCCCCTGCACTAAGTCTTTATAACATTTGCATGCATATCTATAAATAAATTAAATATTGCATCAGCATCAATCCCTTTTTCTCTTCGGTCCAGCTAAATGCATTATGCATACGAGTCCGGATCCCCTAAAGTAACCCAATTTTTGAGTTTAGACGTGTACGGTGCCTATTCGGTGGTAGCGCAGGGGCCAGTATTATTTGTGGGGTCCAGGTTCTTTAAGATTCGTGTTAGAGCACCTTGGACGGTTTGGATCAAAACTAAAAAATTGGGTTACTGCACTGGATCTGAATTCTTATGCATACATCGAACCGCTCCCTTTTTCCAAGATAACGTCTCGTCTCTTTCAGAAACCAAATATAATTTTCTATTATTTTAAGCAAGTTGATTGAAATTTAATTTTTAAAAAGGAAATGTCACCACAATTTAATGCCCAGATAGATTTTTTTTTATGCCAGTTGCCAAAAACTCACTAGGATGTCATTCGTGTTGTAAAATTAAAATGAAGTTGCAATAAAAATAAAATGACAAAAGAGAGAGCAATAGCAGAATTTTATTTCTTCTAATTGTATGTACAAATTACAATCTTGTGTTTACAAAGCCTCTATTTATAGGCTAGAAAGAGATGTTAAAATAATAAAGAAAAAATTGAATGCACTACTATGGAGTAGTGGGGCAATAAATTGAGAATTAATATTAGGGGTTACAAAATGAACATCCACATAAATCATATTAAATTTAATTTACAACACTTCCCCTTAGATGTTCATCTTTCATTATACGCTATTAATATGATACTTCAGGACCGTGTACTGCCTCGTTAAAAACCTTACCAAGAAAAATTCATTGGGATAAAAACTCAGTTAAGGTAAAAAGAGTATAGTGAGTATAATGCTTCCCCTCATTTTGAGATCATTGAATATTCTTCAATCGATGTAGACCTATCTTCTTTGTGAGTTGTTCAAAAACCTTTGTCGGCAAAGATTTTGTGAATAAGTTTGCCAAATTATCGATTGATCGGACTTGGCAAACATCTATTACGCCTTTCTTTTGTAGGTCATGTGTCGAAAAGAACTTTGACGCAATATGTTTAGTCCGGTCTCCTTTGATATATCCTTCTTTGATTTGTGCAATGCATGCTGCATTATCTTCATGCAGCGGAGTAGGATTTTCCTTGATGTTTTCAAGTCCGCATTCTTCTTGAATATTTTGAATCATTGATCGTAACCAAACGCATTCTCGACCCACCTCGTATAAAGTGATCAACTTGGCATGATTTGAAGATGTTGCAGTTAGAGTTTGCTTTGTCGATCGCCATGAAATTGCAACTCCACAATAGGTGAATACATATCCCGTTCGGGATCGTGCTTTATGTGAATCCGATAAATATCCCGTATCTGTATATCCAATTAATTTGGATTTTGTATCCTTTTGATAATATAACCCCATATCTCTAGTTCCGCAGAGATATGTTAGTGTAATAATCTAGAAGTCAATAATATGATAATTTAATTAGAGTAGAACTACAGTGTGACGTGCTCACCAACGGATTTGGTGAGCACACCTCCAAAAAACGCATTTTCAAAGTTCAAATAGTCGATTCGAACCTTCCAACATGTTCTTCATATTAATATGTGCTTGGAGACCAAATTTTACATTTTTTGGAAATTTTTTACAATTTTTTTAGAATTTTTGAAAATCATCAGCTTTTAATTAAATAAAAAAAAATTCAAAAAACACTGATTTTCAAAAATTTTAAAAAAATAGTAAAAAATTTCCAAAAAATGTAAAATTTGGTCTCCAAGCACATATTAATATGAAGAACACGTTGGAAGGTTTGAATCGACTATTTGAACTTTGAAAATGTGTTTTTTGGAGGTGTGCTCACCAAATCCGTTGGTGAGCACGTCACACCGTAGTTCTACTCATTTAATTATATAAAGCTTTGTTCATAAATTGAATGATTAATAAAATGTCATTTTGTTTCCTTGAGTATTATTGAATTTATGAATCATTTCGAGTTAATGACTGGAATTGTGAAACTTCATAATATAGATGATAATACTCTAAAAGGTCACTGACCGAGGTAATTAGCAGGAACACTAATTACCGCTACAAGGTTAGTATGTGGATTAAAAGATGGTCAAGTTTTACAGACCATAGACACAGAGTTGTCATTTATGTTCTAGGAACATGGTATTTGACAGACCCCGAATGAAACATTATACGGAATTGTGTTCGTGTCATTAATGCTTTCATTCAGTGTTAAGTTCTACAGTATGAGGTATTCATCTTTCCTAACTAAGAGATGTGTATGTGTGATTGTTACCTAACGTTATCTGTAAAAAGTAGTTATAACGGTAGCTCTTCGGTATACATAACTTAGCTGAGGTAGTGATGGTCTACCAAAAGTACTATTGTCCCTCGTATTTATTATACGAGTTATAGTGTCACTGGGCCCCTTGATAGAATAAGATTATCTGCATGCGGTATGATTAACAAGAGTTAATCATATTTGATAATCTGTTCAAGATCAAGAAAAGATTAATTTTCAAGGATGACACAAACCTACCTTGAAATTAATCTGACAGCTATGAGACGAAAGAATTAAACACAAGTAAAATAGTTTACTGGATCGTGATATTGTACAGTACAGCATCATCTGTGTAATTGGATGGTCATGATGCGTTTTGCCAGATGCCTCTCATGATTATAGAAGTTAAAACGGTTTTAATTCTATTTACCAACATAACACAGATCCTATCGGGTCACACCAATAGGAAAGTAATCAGAGAATTAATTTATTTGATTAATTATAAATGTTATAATTAATAAATAAATGTCATAGAGATGACAAGCTTAAACACATTAAATTTATAAGCGTGTTCGACACGTTGTATAAATTTATCGCAACAAGCACGTCCTTGCAAGCACCTCTGCTGCAAGCAGCTTACAAGCACGTCCTTGCAAGCACCTCTGCTGCAAGTAGCTTACAAGCACCTCTGCTGCAAGCAGCTTACAAGCACCTCTGCTGCAAGCAGCTTACAAGCACGTCCTTGTAAGCACCTCTACTGCAAGTAGCTTACAAGCAGCTTACAAGCACCTCTGCTGCAAGCTGCTTACAAGCAGCTTACAAGCACGTCCTTGCAAGCACCTCCCTAACCCTATAAATATAGGGGTAGGGGTAGAGAAAAATATAGAAATCTGATTCGACTCGATTCGATTCAGTTATAATATTTTTCTCTCCCAAATAGTGTTTTCGTAAGAAAAGAAAGAATATGTAATTTGATTACGTATATCTTGCGAGCCGTGAATAGTGTTTTCGGGTTTTCGTGAATAGTGTATTTGCGAAAAACGCGGTTATAGTATTTCTGGCAAAAGAAATAATCGCTCTCTGATTATTTCCTGATGGACAACCGATAGAGGCACCATATGTTTGGTGCTCCGAGAGAAGTCATTGCTCCGAAAGAAGACATTGCTCAGATTCGGTCTTCTCGCTCGGTCTGCATTCCAATTGTAATTTGGAAACAAGGTATAAATGTTATATATATTTATTTACTTGGTAAATAGATTTAAGTTTTAGAAATCAATTATGGGAATAGATCCTTAAAGGATTAAAAGAACGATACCATCTTTTAATCCTATGCTTGAGTTAGACGTAGAAATTTTTGTTCTACGGTCTTTCCGCAGCTTGAGCCTAAAAGTTAATCAACGGGTTTTGAACAGTCAAAAGCCCAACAAGATATCAAAATATGTGTTTAATTCCATTCCAATGTCTTCTGGTTGGTTTGGAACTATATCTTGCTAACACATTTACTGCAAAAGCAATATCGGGTCTTGTATTATTTGCAAGATATAATAATGCCCTGATTGCACTTAAGTATGGTACTTCAGGACCAAGCACTTTTTCATTATTTTCTTGCGGGTGAAAATGATCATTTTCTGCATTTAGCGACTCATTTTTCAATAATTTTACGGTATTTTCGATCTCTTTAGGAGATCTAATAATATTCAAATCATCAACATATACTGCAATGATTGCAAAACCTAGATTTGATCTTTTAATAAAAACACACGGACTTATTATTTTTATATCCTTCTTTTAGAAGGTACTCACTCAGTCGATTGTACCACATTCGGCCTGATTGTTTTAGTCCATATAAGGATCTTCTTAATTTTATGGAGTACATTTCTCTTGGTTTTCATTTATATGCTTCAGTTATTTTCAATCCTTCGGGGATTTTCATGTATATGTCACTGTCAAGTGAACCATATAAATATGCTGTTACGACATCCATAAGTCACATTTTTAGATTTTCTATAACTGTGAGACTTATTAGAAATCTGAGAGTTATCGCATCCACTATAGGTGAATATGTCTCTTCATAATTGACTCCAGGTATTTGTATAAAAACTTGCGCCACTAGTCTTGCTTTATATCTCACAATCTCATTTTTCTCATTTCTTTTTATAAACAAATACCCATTTGTAACCTACAGGGTTAACATTTTTTGGCGTTTGGACTACAGGTCCATATACTTGTTTTTCTAATGAACTTAAGTCAGCTTGTACGGCATCTTTCCATTTAGGCCAATCATTTCTGTATCTACACTCTTCCAGAGTTTTTGGCACATTGTCTTCTTCGTTTATAACATTTTTTGCTAAAGTGAATGCAAAGATTTCATTAACATATATTTCTTCTGGAACTTGATTAGTCTCTTCTAGGGTTTTATTAACTTCTTTTAGGAGTTTTACCATTAATCTCTTCTGAGATTTTATTAACTTCTTCAGGAGTTCTACCATTAATTTATTCTGGAATTTTATCAACTTCTTTATGAGTTTTACCATCAACCTCTTCTGAGGTTGGACCAACTACTTTATTCTACTATTTCCTTTTACGTGGATTTATATCCTTAGAACCAAGTGGTTTTTCATGTTTTCTACGCACATTAGATTCATTAGATATTTTTGTAATGTCAATTCGAGCAGGTGCGTTTATAGCTGGAATATGCGATTTAGTAACTCTATTTGTATATGTAAATGCATCAAGCAATTCATTACAAATTTATAATCTTTTGAACTTTGAGTTCACATTGATCACTTCGTGGGTCAAGATAATATAATGATGAATTCCATGTTAGTTGTTTATTCAGCTTTTGTTTTTCTTCCCTAAATTTGGAAATATTAATAGACAATCAACAAATCTTGCTGTAAAAATATCTTCTGTTAATGGTTCTAAATATTTAATAATAGAAGGAGAGTTAAAACCAATATAAATTTTCAACCTTCTTTGAGGCCCCATTTTTGTGCGTTGTGAAAGAGAAATTGGAACATATACTGCACAACCAAATATCTTTAGATGAGACAAATTTGGTTCTCTTCCGGAACCAATTATAATGGGAAATACTTATGATCCGCAGTTGGCCTTAACCTAATTAGTGCAGTAACATGTAATATGGCATGTCCCCATACAGAAGACGGTAAATTAAATTTCATAAGTAAAGGTCTAGCAATTAATTGTAACCTTTTAATCAATGATTATGCTAGACCGTTTTGTGTTTGAACATGGGCCACTGGATATTCTACCTTAATTCCAATAGACATGCAATAATCATTAAAAGTTTGAGAAGTAAACGCACCTGCATTATCAAGTCGGATTCTTTTAATTTGATAATCCAGGAAATTGGCTCTCAATCGGATAATTTGTGCTAATAGTCTAGCAAACGCAACATTTCTTATTGCTAACAAACTCATATGTGACCAATGTGTTGATGCATCATTTAACAACATAAAGTATCTAAATGGTTCACATGGAGATGTAATAGGCATGTATATATCTCCTTGAATTCTTTCTAAAAATGAAGGAGCTTCAGGTCCAATTTTATTTGGAGATGGCCTTGTAATTAGTTTTCCAAGAGAGCATGCTTCGCATGACAATTCTTTTGATAATAGGATCTTCAGGTCCTTTAAGGGATGCTCATTTGCACTTTCAATTATTCTCCGCATCATATATTTCCTTGATGACCCAATCTGTCATGCCACAAAGTAAATAACTTTGGATCAACTAACTTCGGGTTAGTAACCATATTTGATTCTATTGTAATTATGTAAGTACCATATAGTTCAGAGGACATTGCTTGTATTTTTTCAATTATGATTTTCTGGTCATTCTTAATAGATGTGATATGAAAATATTCGTAATTTTTTTCATTCATAGTTACAATATGAAAACCATTCTTTCGAATATCTTTAAAGCTTAGTAGATTTCTTCTGGGTCTACTCGAATATAATGCATCATCTATTATTAATTTTGTTCCTTCAGGTAACAAAATACAAGCTCTTCCGGAGCCTTCTATTAAATTACTTGTGCCAGATATAGTGTGAATATTAGTCTCTCCAAGATGCAATTGTGAAAAATATTTCTTACTTTTCAATATGGTATTAGTTGTTCCACTGTCTACTATACATGGATCTTCTTTACTTATCATTGCGTCAGTCATTTTCCTTTAAAATAAAAGAATGCAAGAATAAATTAAAATAAACTACCTTTATTCATTAATTTTATTTGCATACAACATAAAAATTAAAATGTAAATCATAAACATTAACTTCTACATTTTATTTTCCCCCTTAATAAAAGTGTCTATTTCTTTATCCACATTATGAAAGAAATCTGATACATCAAGATGTGTATCTATATGACATTCATTTTCGTGATCAATTTAGTAAAGTTAGTTTCCACATTTTTTTCCCTTTTTCTTGAGTGAGGCTTGATAAAGCTCCATTAGATGCTTGGGCGTACGACAGGTACATGACCAATGATTTGTCATCCCACATCTGTAACAAACATCTTCAGGATGTTTTCCTTTTTTTTTTTTATTAATACGTATTTATAACAAAATACAACTTCAGGTTATTAATACCATAACTTTGAGTTATGGTAAATGAAAAAAAAGAGATAAATTCAAGCTTTGTGAGATTTGTCATATGACAATACTTCAGGTTATCAATACCATAACTTCATGTTATCAATGTCATAACTTCAGGTTATGAAAAGAGAGATAAATAAATATAAATAAAAGAATATGTAAATTGCATAAATAAATAAATAAATTTAAATATATTAATAATTTCAGGTTAATATTATATAACTTCAGGTTATAGTTAAATATTTATTTAATAACTTATGGTTATTAAATTGCTTGGTTGCACAATTGTAAAATTTAATTTGAAATAACTTCGGGTTATATTTTCATCCAATGACCTGTAATAACTTCCGGTTATTATATTGATTTTCTAATAAAACTTCAGGTTTTTAATTGGGAATAACTTTAGGTTCTTATTTATCCAGTGGCCTATAATAACTGCTGGTTATTATATTAATTTTATAATAATTGCTGGTTATTTTATACTAAAATTTATAATAGAACTTCTAATAATAACTTCATGTTATTATTCATATTATTATATTCGAGTAATACGAACTTCAGGTTCTTGATAAACATTTAGTTTTGATAATAACTTTAGGTTATTATTCCATCATTCACTTCAAGGAATGATTCTTATAAACTAAACATAATAAAAAATTCAAATGAAATTTAAATTAATGAAAGATATAATAATCAATCATATAAATTACCTACATAATAGCTTTGCAACTTCTTCCGAGCAATTCGTGCTGATAACGTGTTGTAAAATTAAAATGAAGTTGCAACAAAAGTAAAGTAAATGACAAGAGAGATAAAGAGAGCAATAGCAAAATTTTATTATCTTCTAATTGTATGTACAATCTTGTGTTTACAAAACCTCTATTTATAGGCTAGAAAGAAATGTTACAATAATAAAAAAGAAAATGAATGCTCATAGTAGTGGAATAGTGGGGCAATGAATTGAGAATTAATATTAGGGGTTACAAAATGAACATCCACATAAATCATATTAAATTTTATTTACAACAATTCGGACATATTTCAACTAACGCACAAATCGACCTAAAATTCGAAGGCGCAAATAAACCAAGGCATTCATTTGAGAGATCTCACAAACACAATAATGAGTTCATAATTCCTCATTCTTTTAATAATACAAAAAACAATCAACATATTGATAATATTTTGAAAGAAAACAAAAAATGTATTAAAAGTTTGTGAATAATTTTATATAAAATTGGATATTGTTAGTGAAATTCGTGTATATTATGGTTGTAACAACAATATCTATAAAAAAGTATATAATTTTAGATGGGATCTGCACTGTTCACTTACAGTAACAGTAACAGTCCCTCTCTCCTACGTCCGATCTGCATTTCTCATTGTTGAAGATAACGCTTTCTTCTCGCACTTACACATCCTCTCCTCTTCGTTCGTTTTTTATAAATTTTGTCAGTATTTCTATTATACTAAAAATATACCGATATTTTTATTAATACCCTAAAAAAAATTATCAAATCTGCCCTCACCCTGAAATTATTTTTAAATCTACCCCAACCGCCCGCCTGCTGGGCGGTTCACTACCCATAGCTGACCGCCCAGCAGCTGGGCGGTCCGCTATAAAACCCCCTATAAAAGGGGTTTTCCTCTCTCCTGAGTAGCACAATATTCATTCCAACAAATCTAGAACCGAAAGAGAGGCGATTTTGAGGCAATTTTGAGTGATTTTGAGGCTAGTAGAGGTATGGACAGTAACAAACGAGGTAAGAAAGCGAGCAACTAAGATCGTGGCGTAGCGAGAGGAGTGTCTATTAGTGATCAAGGTAAAAACGAGGGAAAAAAGTACAATTGTCAAGTATGTCATGATTTTCTTAATTGTGAGATATGTAAGATGGAGGAATGGAGTAGACAACATGGTCGGTATGAAATTTCAGACGATGACTTTATGGAAAACCCCTACGGCTTTGGTTTGAAAAAGAAAAAAGTTGATCTAGAGCCTCCAGCATAGGACAACGAGTTTGTTCCTTGTACTGGTAAGGCTACCACTTTGTCTGCTGTGACTGATCCAGATCAGGCAAACTCTGATGATGACTTTGTTCCATGCACTTTCAAGGCTCGTTTTAAGAAGTAGACTTTTTAGAAATTTATGTTGTAGAATTTTTAGAAATTTATGTCGCAAACTTTATTTCATCAGTTTTGTGTTTGTTTATATTTTATGTTGTTAGTTTTTGTATATGTAATTAAGTATTAAAAATAACAAAAATGAAGCATATAAAATAATCGAGGCAAATAAAAAGTTGCATAGTTCACAAACTACCAATTAGAATAGTTCACAATATACATCTAAAATAGTTCATAACATAATTTAACAAAACTTGGTAATCAGCGACGACGGCCGAACAAACTCAAAATACGACGTCTGCGTCTGGGTGCAGCTGGTTGTGCGACACTACCGGATGTCTCTCCATGGCTACAACCGGTTGCTAGGCTTTCATGAGTGCGGTGGCTACTACCGGTTGCCTCAGCAACAACTCTAGCATTTCTCTTCGTTGGCTTCGTTAATGGCATCTGCATTGCATTCTAGTTGAAATAATATCAAAATAAAATATAAGTAAATAAATAAAATCAACCGTACCTGCTCGCTGCCTGTCAGTTGTTGAACGGCGGGCCTAATGCCCCATTCACCTACCTTCCATCTCGTCCATGGTCATTACTTGACGCTTGTGGGGTCTTCTTCCTTTTCTGATCCACCCGCTTGCGGGACAGACTCTATCACCAACATAGGCCTGGCCACTGATACTGGTTAGGATAAGAATGGAAAGATGCATCCCAAGTACTTGCAAGGTAATCGGTATGGTACATGTGTGCGACATAATCATCCTCAGAGAAGTTTCTCTCTCGGGTACACCGCCATAACATGAGAACAAGGTAGGTGGGCCAATTGGATTCCTTGGCAAGTGCATGTTACAGTATTATCAGGTCCAAAAATAACAACATACTTGAACATCCTTTTCACAAACTCCATAGTCCCATCCGGTCTATGGCCGGTTGGAGCAAACTCATTTGGACAGTGCACTTCGAATTCTAATTGGTTCTCCCCGTACGGGACAACTCTCATAGCTGCATCTTTCTCCCTATGTTTCCTTAGTTTCCCCTCCACTCTTGTTGAAAACATTTGATTCCTGGACAGTAATTCGAGGGCTTTAACACGCCGTGTAACAAACCATGCATTTAACTTGTAGAAGGTGTCCTCCACAATTGCTGCCACGGGCAACATCCGTCTCTGCTTGAAAACAGCATTCGGAGACTCAAAACCATGTGGTCATAATTCCCATCGAAAACCTCCATCACGGGCTTGCAATATCTTGTCATATGCGGGTGGCTCAGCAAGATCGGTGGGATTATTTTTTCTCACCTTGAGTTAGTACGCATTTGCCTTTGGACAGTAATGCAAAAAAAAAATAGTTTTAGATGAGAAAATTTAAGTAAATAATTCAAAAAATATAAGTCAATAAATAAAAATATACATACATTGGCAAAATCTCTGAACATCTCTTCCACCCTTCTCGGCTTCTTCCTCCCTTCTCGGCTTCTTCCTCTTACAACCAATTCTGAATGTATCTGCAACCTATTTTTCAGATCCGCAATTCTTGTGTAGGTTGTCAGTAACATGTTGCATACACAGCCTGTGCACCAATCACTGTTGCTGTCGACCACCCAAAATCTGAGCGATCAAAAACATATTTGATTCCTTTGTGCTGGTCTGATATGACAAAAAAGAACCGGTCGCCAACCACTTGTCTTCGTACGAACCTCATGAAAAATCCCCAGTTTTTCCCGTCCTCCTTCTCAACAATTGCAAAGGCCAAAAGAACAACTGGTTTTCAGCATCATATGCACATGCAAAATCAGCAATCTCCCGTCGTAACGGCCAGACAGGAAGCATGCATCTACACTGATGACCGGTCTAATGTATGGCACAGCTTGAATACATGGACCGAACGCCCATGCTATGGCCTTGAATTGCAATGCGTTGTCGACATCCTCTACGCTTAGATTCCAGCATTCAAACCTATGCCGGGATTTGTACTTGCTATGGCCTGCAGCAATGGTGCAAGCAAGTTGTATGAACCATGCCAGCTACCGAACATTCGGCAAATCGCAAGTTCACGCCATCTCCACAACCTGTTGTATTTTGGGATGACATGCTTGTAAACGCGTCTGACATGTCTAGCAACCTCCTTAAGGCTCACCGATGGGTCCTCCTTAATGTCATTTTCAATTACATCGGCAATAAGTGAAGCCGTAAACTGTGCATGGTCTGTCCTTGATGATGCAGACTTGCATGTGTGAGGTGGTTTACACTTCTTAATAATCCATGCCTCGCCCTTACCCACAGGGATTGCATAGAGACGGAAGTGGCAATGCGCTTCGTCTGCACAAACAATTACTAACCTTTTTCGGTCCATTTTTTGAGTTCTGCACTCCTAGTTACCGTGAACATGGACCTCATTTATTTTCTTCACAAATTCATCTATGTTGGTGTAAATCTGCTGCGGAGCAAGCTCTTGATTGTACCTAACACGCGGCCCAAAAAATGAGATGTCTGCCTCTTCAAAAGTAGTGGTATCATTGAATGTGGGGCACAGATGCCTATCTGTCCGATCTTTAATCAGAAATCTGTCTTCCTTAGGTAAATAATCTCCATCACCTTCTGACATGTGATCCGAATCTCAATTCCCGTCCCATTCGTCACCCGTTTGCAAATCTCTTTATGGTATGGCATCGATCTCAGCATCAAGGTCAAGGTCTCTCCGAGTAACAACGGGTGCCACTATAGGTATTGATGGTGGTACAGATGGAAATCTGGGTTGGATTGGGGTTTTAGGAGGAAGTGGTGGTGGTGGTAGATCGGTGGTAAAATCAGATACATAATTCTCATAAATGGGTGATACGGGCGGTTCATAACTCGAGTGGCGGGGGTTATCATACCTCGAGGGGCGGGGGTTGTCATAACTAGAGTGGCGGGGGTTGCCATACCCAGAGTGCTCATGACCCGAGTTGTCATAACCAGAGTGCTCATAACTTGAGCTGTCATAACTCGAGTGACGCGGGTTGTCATAACCCGAGTGATCATAACCTCTATTTTTCCTAGATGTTCCAACTCCGGGTTCACGCTGAACTCTCCTGGAATATAAGTCCATTACCATGGTACCCTGTGACTCAAAAGTGTTGTAAACACTCCTCCATAATGACTCATCTGTTATTGGATACCTTATATAGTAAGGTCTATCACCACTTACTGTGTTAATCCGAGTAGGTAAATCTATATCATACCGGTTGGGGTTCACACCGATCTTTTCATACACTATTCCTTTCAGTTCAACAAATGTGGTATTTTCATTTACCTCGAAGCAGTAGGCTGCTTCCTTAGTGTACTATGCTCCCTCCGCACCCCGGGTAAACTTCCCGAGTACATAAAGTGCAACCAACATATTTCTGTTTGATAATTACTGTTCAAAATCGCCTCTCTTTTCTCTCTTTCGGTTCTGAATTTGTTGGAATGAATATTGTGCTGCTCAGGAGAGAGAAAAACCCCTTTTATAGGGGTTTTATAGCGGACCGCCCAGCTGCTGGGCGGTCAGCTGTGGAGCGGTCAGGTGTCCAGAGTGGACCGCCCAGCAGGCGGGCGGTTGGGGTAGATTTAAAAATAATTTCAGGGTGAGGGCAGATTTGATAATTTGATTTTTTTTTTTTTTAGGGTATTAATAAAAATTCCGGAAAAATATATATCAATATCTTTAAGGATGTGTTATGTCTAGATCTTGTTTACTTGCTCTATAACGTTAAATTTTGAGAGGAAAAAAAAAATGTGAACTAGATATACAAACTATTGAAATATGTGGCCTTTAGTTGTGTTAAATGTGCCATGCACTTTATAAAATTTGGATTTGTTTTGTATGGATGAATCATTTTTTTCTTCAATTCAGCACGCATGTAGATATATATTCAGGTAAATACATATAATATGCGCACTCTCGAAGTAATAGAAATTGCTGGAGAGAAGGGTTACAAACTCTTAAAATTGGATTAGCAAAGGACAAATGACAAGGTTATGAATTCTATGGCGGGATAGAATTCAAAGTTGGAAGTTGAAACCAAACCCCCAAGAAAAGCTAATTCTAATCTGCCTCCTTTCTATCTATCTGTAGCCTCTTTATTTAAAATTCTTTCCTACTTTAACAATAAACAAACAAACAATATCTAGGGGCCGTACCATCTAACTAGTACAAAAAGCCCCAATCACCGCTTCCCTTATCAACCAATTCTGATCACAAAACCGCCAGTTGCTTTTTGAAATTCTTTTTTGTGGCAAACATAAAAGTATAAAACCATATATTTCTTTAAAGAGGTGATTGATTAATAATAAATAGAGGGCCCATTAATTGCAGATAAATATTAAATGAAGTGCCACTTAATTTGTATGCCGACTAATACAAATGTTGCATGTATGAATTCTTATTATTATTATTATTATTATTATTATTATTATTGTTTTGCCAAATGCATGTGAACTGAGTATAAAATAATGCAAGTAATGTTGATAATCTTTTTGTGCATCTGTCAGAGGCCATTTATTATAGTTGTACAAAAATGTGAGAAGTTTTTCAAGTGAATGAAAGTAGTAGTTAACTATCAGTCCTTTTATTTTTTCAGTACAATGCCTATAGGCAATAAAAGTCTTTTGTTCTTCCTTTCAATTCAATTTGCTATCTTCTCTCCTATTTTAAGCACTTCTACTTTTATGCACTGCAAACACACAACTTCACCACGTCTTTAATTCGTTACATTTTTCATTTTTATAATACCAAAATTTACCAATAATTCATGAACCATTGACAATTTCTTTTCTTTTTTATTTCAGAACGTTTTATGAATAACTCTCGCAAATTTCATAAATTTTGTGAATTATGCGTGCAAAGTTTATAAATTTAATTAAGAAATATTATTATTATTATTTTTATTAAGGGGAACTTCACGTATACCCCTCAAAAATTTCAAAATTACGTATTCCCCCCTCTAAACATCAAAAACTCAAAAATTTACCCATTTTTATTGTCTTTTATATTAAAACTCATTCTAA
Organism: Carex parvula; assembly: GCA_025461045.1. Lineage (NCBI taxonomy): Eukaryota > Viridiplantae > Streptophyta > Magnoliopsida > Poales > Cyperaceae > Carex > Carex parvula. The sequence continues at coordinate 2,622 of JAJGRW010004258.1, read as the reverse complement.
ATTTATAAAATACTCATTTTACCACTTTATTAAAAACATAAAACGCCCGTCATATTGAAACTTAAATCTGAACGGTTCCTCTACCATCCGAACTGCTTTAAGATATGTGCACTAGATCAGCATGAATGTTGAAGCGAATACACACGCATATTGAAGCGACATACACAGATCTTAATGCGATACGCGCGTATCAGAAATGTTATAAGATCCGTGCGCGCTAGATTGGCACGGATTTTAAAGTGAACACGCACTAATATTAAAAGCGACACACACATATCTTAATGCGATGTGCACAAATCAAACGGTAAAGGAAGCCTTTGGATTAAAATATGAGTCCGATGGGCGTTTTATGCTTTTAATAAAAGATAAAATTGCTATTTTATAAAGTTAAGAATATTTGAAGTTTAGAGATGAAAATACGTAATTTTGAAATTTTTTAGGAGTATACGTGAAATTCCCCTTTACCTGATACACTCCAGTATCTTTTATATGCTATTTTCGAAACTTGAACATGCGTCTTCATAGAAGAGAGGCGAGAGTTTGTGTCTGTGCATTAAATCCATAATCTTATTTAATTAAGAACTATTGCATTATTTCTTTAAAAAAATAAAAAATTCTAATACGCTTATATGCATGATAAAAGAACAAATTATCTTTAAAATTTACAACTACATTTTATCTACCTGTATTGTATTGAGAACTGTAAATATTTTCAAATTAGTTATTCTTAAATTTGGAATTTGTCCCGTCGAATTGCACATCCAAGTACAAAACAAACAAGTGCCTCACGAGTGGAGTCTGGATCCTCTGCATTACCTCACCGTTTGAGTTTGATACACGGAGTGTCCTTAAGGTTCGTGCAAGTATGTACCGAACGAACAAGATTCAAACTCAAACGATGAGGTCACCACTAACCACTCACCCCCATATCAACTCCAGATCTCCGACTTTAAATTCGAGCTCCCTGAAATTTAAACTGCCATTACTCTCCACTCTCCACTCTCCAGCCTCCCGTGCAAATTTTGCATATTTCTGACAAACCAAACCAAACCACTACTGAGTACTGAGTACTGAGTACTGAGAAATGAGAATCAATCTCAATTCTCTACACAACACAACACAGCAGAACCAACCATGAGATGGGGAAGAAAACGAACCCAAGGCCAAGAGGAGGAAAATTCAACAGAGAACAAGAGCTTCTCTTTGTCAGAGCTCCTCTCCTTTTCATGGCTATCCAAACGCCGATCAAACAACAAAACACAAACTAACACCTCCCCAAAATCCCCCTCTTCCAAATCCAAATGCGTTTCAAATAACCCCATTCCAAGTACCAAGCTCAATGAACCGACCACCGACCAAACTGTATTTGCCCCTCGACGCCGCTCTGTAGGCGACGAGGATCGCACTCTCCGAAACAACCACAGACGCCACTATTCTGTTGGCGGGGACCACGTTTCCGCTGCATCTTCGATTACACTAGGCCATGTAATTCCTTTCTCTGTCACTCCTAAACAGGAACGAAACAGTCCAGTACTTGCGTCTCCTTTGTACCGGGAGATACCTGATCCTGGATTACATTCACATAAAGCTCGACGACGAAGGAAGCTTAAAAGCCGATTGGTCAATCACATTAATGCAGCTTCTGATGATAGTCGCAGAAAATGGAAGATCCGATCGGCAAGATATAGATACCATCAAGTCGGTGTGCGGTCACTTGAGCAAGGGAGAAAATTAGGTCTGGAAGATTTTGCGGTGGTGAAAAGGTCAAGGGAGCCGGAAAGAGATTTCAAGAAGTCAATGGTGGAGATGATAGTAGAGAAGGAGATGCGGCAGCCAGAGGAGCTTGAGAGCTTGCTGGCATGTTATCTCACATTAAATGCTGATGAGCATCATGATGTAATTGTTAAGGTTTTCAGGCAGCTGTGCCTTTCAGATTAATCGCAAACAATTCAATTTATGAATTATTGAACATTTCATTTAATTGGGGAGGCTTAATTAATTGCATATGAGCCTCATTTAATTAATTTGCTGTTGCTCTCTCTCTCCTTTTATTTTCATTAATTGTTTCTAATTAATTTCCCCCGTCTTCAGTCTTCAGTCTTCAGTCCTCTCTCTAACAAGATTAATTAGGCTAGCTACATTCAAATTGTTGAATATGAGTTTGCACGAATCATAATTAAAGTGGGCTGCTTTATATTTTAAATAGGTCTGAATATATTCCTATTATAACAACAACAAAATTTGAGTATGTACAACTTAGTATCACATTGATTATAACAACAAAATTTTTTTATAATATATTATTTATCCTCGCTTTACTTTCTCTTTCACTTCTTCATATTTACTCCCACATATTTTAATTTATTGAATTGGAAATTACAACTATTATTTGTTACTCTTAATTACCAAGTACATGAATTCCTAATTCACGAAATATGTGAGAGTACACAAAATATATTCTTATTTTAATTGAAATCATATGTTAATAATAAAATAGTACAAACTTTAGGAATTCATATGTTAATAATAGCACACGAATTCATATGGAAATATATATCTATATATATATATATATATATATATATATATATATATATAGAGTGGCTAATATCAAAACGTTTG
>JAJGRW010004257.1:0-44339 GCA_025461045.1 Carex parvula | reverse complement strand
TTTGAACATTTTTTCTGACCTTTTGTGCCATTTTATTTTTTATTTATTTTTGCTAATTTTTTGTCAGATTCTCCGCCCTTGATTTGAAGCTGCATCTAACACCAAACAATATCATCTCATTTAAGATATCACATGGCTTCTCTATTTAGTTTTTTTTTTTTTATATACTAGGAAATAGTCTTGTGATAATGTTTTTTCTTGATAAAACCAAGTGAAGAACACTTCTCCTTTAAATCTTCTATCATTTTCCTGCTTTAATTTACATGCTATAAAATTGCAAAAGTTGGTGTGATGATTTAGCTATTACACCTTTCAAGCTAATCCAACTAAACCTGACTTCTCTTTTGACACTTTAAAACAAACATTACCTTCCAAAGTTGTGCTTTTCCCCTCCAATTAATCTTGTCTCCTTTTGGCATCTTGGATATCCTGTTTAATTATCTTCTAATTATTTGACTCTAATTGCAAAAGTCAAATTGCATGAATAACTCCAATATTATTCTTTCGATTTTATAAACAAACGTATTACTTTTCCTTTTTATAGTTTATAATCATATGCCCTATTTTCGTTGGCCAAACATATCTCTTTACTGAATAAGCAAATTTAATTATAGGGAATTAGTAAAGAAAAATGGGATCTTGTGCATCAGTACACAAAGAGCAAGGCACACATATGGGGCTTAGAATGCGTCTGGTTACAAAGGCAAAGAGGCTATTTATGGCATCTCCAATCAAGGAAAAGGAACACTTTAATGGAGAACAAGAATCCAAACTTGTTGCTGGGTTTGGTTCGGCAAAACATGGTGCGGAGGTGGAATCCTGCTTGGCTCATAAAAGTGAAGATTTTGGTACGTAAATCTGTGTTTCTTTTCCTCTTTGAAAGATTAATTAAATTATTTATCCGTCTTAGGCCTTGACAAGTATAATCTGTATTAGAAAATGAGTAAACTAAAAGGTAGTTTAGTTGTGCCTGTATCTTGAGTTTTGGAATGTTATGTCTTCAAATCTTTGGATTTTTCCCCATTCTTTTTAACAAGTGCCTAAATCACTTAGTTTGATAATTTTACAATAACGATTTGTAAGTAGGGACAGAGACAATAAACGGAAGTCTCATTTTAGGAACTTAAGCACAGAATTTGGTATTGTATTTTCAAACTCGCGATCTTTAGTAAATGAGTTACTAATACTATTGTTTCGGGAAAATGGAGTTCTTGTTTTGTTTACAACCGGAATCCTTGATCAATAAAAAGCAAAAAGGGTCGCCTTTCAGTATGTTTATTTTGTTGGTTGGTTAGTTGGATGTCTTACTCGAAGCTTAAGAGGCTGTTATTGGAGTATGGGCCCAATGCTTTTAAAACACAACCTTTTGTTCTCTCCTTTTTTGTAAATTTCTGAGCTGATGATTACCTTTTAAAGAAAGTACAAAGAGCCACTATTCCAAGTTGAGCTGCTTTACATTTTCTTAGAGATACTTATTAACATATATTTCTGAAGTTACTAGATATCTCCCCCTATAGTTTACCATCAACTTGTAAAAGTAGCAAGTAGGTCTATTACCATTTGGCATTATACACCTATTAGTTTGATACAGTAATTGTTCTTTTTTCTTTTAACTTTTTAAATTTCTTGTGTGATAAATTGGAAAGAAAAAAAATTCAAAAAGAACAAAATAAGACTGTAATGTTGGTCAGATCAGGTACCAGAAGGGACCTGCTGGTTCTAAGGCGAAACTGTTGGATTTGTCCTCTTTCCTTCTCGTCTCTTATTTTTATTTTTATTTTGTAATTATATACCTGCTATAGATTCTAGCTGAGATCACTCAACTATACCTTATGATCCAAATTAGTTGCTGAACTCACTAGAGCTCCTGAATTTTGTTTTAGTCGAAATTATAGTTCCTACTATTGTTTTTTTTTTTTTTTTGTAACTTCTGAAAATCTGATGTGGGACTGTATATCAGTAAATAGAGCAAAATATCAAAACTGAGTTTGAGCTACAATACCATACTGGTCAATAATATTTTACTTGCATATATTTGGCAGTAATGCATCATGAAAATAATTGGATCCAAGCATAAAAAAGTAATTTCCTAGGTTCTCTGGTCATGTTTTTTTTTTCATATTTTGCATGAGAAGTACATGCATGGCCTAACTTTAACAAAATTAATGTTCAGGGCCTTTGTTGATACAAATCAAATTCCGGTGTAATGAGTCTAGTTGAAGGGTCGAATTTTGTTGTTGTAATTACTAACTAACAAATATTTTAATTCTGCCTCATTAAAGTACAATGTTTCAGTATAGTTTTTACTCAATATGACTTTAAGATTTGTATTACAATGGTAATGTGACTTTTAAGTATCCATGTACTGTACTCAATTTAAACATGACTTATTAAGTTTTTAAGAAGGTAGTACTAAGACAAACACCCGATCTCTTCCTTTCAATTTGATACAGTTGTTTAGTTGAATATTATATGAATTTACATAAACAGGTAGCAAAGAGGAGATTTTCTTCGACTCGAAAGCTTGGATGGACTCTGATTGTGAAGACGACTTTTTCAGTGTTAATGGAGGTAATTTTCGTTAGTATTTTCTGACCAGTTATAATCGTATATTTAATTAATGAGAGAGTTATGCAGCAATGTTTCGTGTATATTAATATACTATGGTTGAACACCTGTGAGGTTACTTCGGTAAAATTCCCTGCATTTTGTGATTCTTCAACTGAACAAATGTTGCACTCAACTAAGCTTATTTAAACCCTTGGCTCTGCAATGAAGCCTCAACTATTTTTCACTTGTGTAATTGAGCCTCAATTCTGCAACTATTTTTCTTAATTTACCTTAACCATGCAATTCGGCGTCAACTAAGACTTAAATTTTGCCTTAATACAACTGTATTTATGAAACAAAACTGAAAACAAAAGAGCAGTTTAAACAAACGAAAGGTAAGAAAGTAAACTGTATCTATATTCTATAGTGGGGTGCCGGAGATTAGAAATCCTTTGTTGGAATATTGAACGCTTGAAATGTATATCTACATTAGTAATATGTGGTGTTATTAATTTTATTTTTTTAACTTGCAGAATTCACGCCATCTCGTGGCAGTACACCCAACCACCCAAAATTTTCACCAGGGACCCCTAGAATGTTTAATTTATCATTAAATGAAAAATTCCCTGATACAAAATCTGAACCTTCTCCCAGAAAGAAATTAGGTGATCTTTTTGTAGAGGCTTCAGAAATTGACAAAAGTCTAAATGATTCAAGTATCGACAAAAATAGCAAAACTGAAAAGCCTATGAAAGTGGTTGGATCCCCTGTGGTTGCTGATTCTGCAACCAATTCACCACTCACTGGTAATGGGATGACACCAAACAGAGAGAAAAAGAGGAGGGATAGACTTTTGAATTATGGCAGTAAGTGTTGCATACCGGGTTTTGCTGGTGCTGTTGGAATTGACGGAAGGAGGCAGAAATCGAGCCCTAGTCCTTGTACTGTGTAGTAAGTACACATAGTTTTTTGCATATATGCCCTTGTTTAATATAGAATTGGCGCACTTATCCTTAAAAGTGAACACATTGATTGTTGAGCATTGGGCATGCAAATTGTTGCGTTGAAGGATACCTGTGCCAGTTGTTGCCATAGGAGGTATATATATGCAAAACAGATCTTTCTATGAGGAGGGCATGATGCGGGAACTATCTTTTTCAAAAATATTATCTTGGTAGAGAACCTGTTCATGTGATATTATTATTACAAACTTGTATAATGTGTAAAGAAAAATTGGGTACATATGGTAAAACTGTAAGAGGCATCGAGACAATTAAATTCAAATGTTATGCTGTGTGTGTATTGTCAGTACTATACCTGTCATATCTGGTGCTTGACATTCATTTGACTTGGCTGAAGATGTGAGAAGTGCAAGCAATAGATCTATAATTATTCAAGCAAGCAGAAACAAATGATAAACTCACTATATAATTTTTTTTTGAGTTGTGTCAATTACTGCCAATATATAAAATAAGGAAAAATTTCTTGTGTGCCCATCTAAACTTTTGAAATAGCCAATTTCCCCATCAAAATATTATAATATCTAAAATCCCATGCAAATTTAACATTCTTTTTTTTTTTTTTTTAAAAGAGGCATATGCCCGTTTCATTAACATGAAACCATAATTACAAAGTCAAGGAGCAATAACAAAAGAGAGGCACCTTTTGTGCCAGTTAGTCTGCATAGCAGAACTCAAAAATTTAACATTCTTTCTTGTATTCCATTTTAATTATTTAATATTTTATTTAATTATTTTAATAGTTAAAGTGACTAGTATGCCATCTTCCTCTCTTCCTGTAATGTGAACTTCTCTGGATGTAGTCGTGGCAGCTAGAACTTGCCTAGTTGCATAGATAAATGAAATGACATCTATAATAGTTGTGGCAGCGGGATGGAAATAAATCTGCTGCGATTCCGAGGTAGATCGCAGGAACCTGCGATCCCATCTCAACTGTTGGTCTTTATCGAGATGCGTGCGTGAAAATTTACTTTTTAAGAACGTTTCTGAGATCCGCGCTCGAGAAAATTTGAACCGTTGATCTCGGGATCGCAGGGTCCTGCGATCTGCCTCGGAATCGCAGCAGATTCGGACTCCAGCGGGATAAATTCAGCACCAGAAACCAGCTTTCTTGCTTGCTTCTGCAATTGCGAGTTGTAAGATGTCAATTTCTTAATCTATCCCCGCAATTTTCTCATTTTTGCTTCTGATTTGTATACTTGAGGTCCCTGATCTCCCCTTTGTTCTCGGTATTTTTCTGATTTAGCACCTCTATTTGGTCTAATCTAAAACAGTAGTCCTCTTTGGCTCCTTGCTGCTTGCTAGACCAAGCAGATACGTCCGCACTGGTACAGGACAGTACAAAGAAAGGGCATTAATAATAGACATCTTCAGGTAAAATCCGAGAATAAATTGGTTAAATTTAATTTTTAAAATAATTAGATAAAATGTTAAATAGTTGAAGGAGATAGAATAAAAAATGTTAAATTTCCATAAGAATATTGGATATTATGGTATTTTGACGAAGCAATTGGTTATTTAAAAAGTTTATATAGACACTAGAAACTTCCTATCGTCCCTGATATTTAATTCAAGGTTCTTAATTAACTATGTTAGAAATCAGTGTTGTTGTTGTTGTTATTTTTTTTAAAGGATAAGTCTAGCATATATCTACATCTTATTGATGGAGATTAAAGGAAATCTAAGGAAATCTTGCTTGATGGGTTATAAAAATTATATAGCAAAATTTATCTTTTATTATTATGTTTTTTGGGCAAAATTGTCCGGAAGTTTTTATTCAAACAACCATATTATACAAAGTGAATGTTCACATACGAAGAAGTGAACAACATTTGAACAACATTTGCTGAATAGGAAAAGGTGAACAAAATTTGTTTGTTTATTTGTATTGATCCAGAAATATCTTGCATAGAAAACGTACTGTCTCATCTTTCAAGTGAGGATGTCAACAGGACGGTTTGGGGTTGAATTGGGTCAGGTCAGAATAAATGCTCCTATTTTCATTTTAATTTTACTGGAATTTATATATCCTCTCAAGGTGTTTTTTTTTTACTAACAGAATTGGAACAACATCATATAGCATATTAAATGAAAAAAATTCATCATAATCATGGTATATATATATAGAGGAGGGATCCAATTACACCATTTTATGGTGGCACATCTTGACACCATATGCTTATGAGTTATTTTTGCAATTTCAAAGTCTAAATAATCGATCCAAACCATTCAACATAATCTCCATATTAAATTGTGCTTGGAGACCAAATTTTACATATTTTGGAAATTTTTTAGTATTTATTAAAATGTTGTACAAAATTATTATTTTCAGACAATTCTGGACCATTGAAAAAAAGTGGTTTTCAAAATTTTTAAAAAAATAGTAAACAATTAAAAAAAATGGAAAATTTAGTCTCCAAGCACATTTTAATATGGAGATCATGTTGAACGGTTCGGATCGACTGTTTGAATTTTAAAATTGTAAAAATGACTTATAAACATATGGTGTCAAGATGTGTCACCATAAATTAGTGTAATTGGATCCCTCCTCATATATATATTTGTATTTGAATGTCTATGGCCCTTATCAGATACCTAAGGCAGTAACATCTGAACCGTTCAAATTCCAAAATTGATGGGTGCCGTCTTATAAAGCTGCTTGTGTGTCAATTAGAGAGGATATCTTCTTTCATCACAAATCTTAGAAAACATATGAATTCCTTGCAAAGAAAAGGATACGAATTCCTTAAAAATATATCAGTATTTTTTTTTTTTCATGCCAGGGCTTAGAGGCCTATGATGACCCAAATAAAAACGTAGGAAAACCAACATCTCCAGAGTTTTTGTCAAAATATCAAAATAAAAAAATAAAAAGAAAAATTTGCAGAGTTAAGATCCACGATACATAAATTCATAATCTGATATATTTTCAAGTCGCAACGTGAATCAAAGGGTTGCTTGCTTTTGGATTAAATTTTTCGTTACCTACTATGAAACCCTATAAACTACTAAAAAAAAAAATGAAACTTTGCCTACCGGGCTTTAAAAGAGAAAAATTCAATACGATATTACAACCATGGAATGAATGAATAATCGACTAGAAAACCATCATCTATAAACTTAATTAGCCTGGGAAACTAAGTCACCCGGTTCAATACCCTCTTGTAGTAAAGAACACATGTAGAGTGGAAAAAACGTGCCGTGCCGTGTCTTGTCGTGACTAATACGCCGTGACTTTGGTCTCGTGCCGTGCCGTGCCGTGACCAAATTAATTTTTCATGTGTCATGCCGTGCCGTGATCAAAATGTCAAAGGGTGGTCACGGCACGTGAGTCACACTGTGTCTAAACGTGCCGTGATTATACGTGACTCGCGTGACTATTTAATCATAATTTAAGTTAGTTTATTCAAGATTCACCGCTAAATCAATATCTAATGGTCCTAATTACACGTGACTCGCGTGACTACGTGTCGTGCCATTCCGTGACTAAATCTTTCATGTGTCGTGCCGTGCCGTGCCGTGCCAAAGTTTCAAAAGATGGGCACGGCACGCGAATGGTCACGGCACGTAACTGACACCCGTGCCGTGCCGTGTCGTGCCAAAGTTTCAAAAAATGAGCACGGCACGTAACTGACACGCGTGCCGCGCCGTTCCGTGACAGAGCCGGCTCCGCCATGCCATTTTTCCACTCTAAACACATGCATGGTTAACACGTGGCAGTATTGTGTGGGCCCCTTTTCTTACTGGCTGCGTATCATCTCCAAATCTGTTTGGATAACTCCGGTGACAGTTGGGTCCCGCCCCCCAAGAGATATTATTATTACATACAGCCAGTACGGATACACTTCTTCCCTTTGGTTCCATTTCTTAGGTTTATCAATACACAGGCATGAAATTTGCACGCATACCCTTATAACATCTTAATTTTAAGTATCTAATAATTATCTTTCATAAATTAAATATATGAAGGCACAAGGAATGATTTATCAAATATTTGGATTGTCATTTTAAATCAGATGATTGCTTGGCCCAAATAGTAAAAAGAAAAGTTATATCCCTAGACAGTTTTAAAAAGGAAAAATTATTGTCCTCCTTTTGAAATTGTCTGTGTGTATATATAAATCTTGTTAATTCTTCATCATGTTATTCCAACATGGCATCCTATGGCTTTGCTTGTGCCATTATCATTGCTTCAACCCTTCTGTTACTCAGCACCAGAATAGAACCTGCCAAAGCGCGCGTCTTGAACCCGTCACTATTGTCAGATGTATCTGATGGACCATGCACACTAATGGTGAACTCACGTGGTTACAAGTGTGAAGAGTACGAGGTAAATGAAAGATTTCTGTTGTAATAAATATTCTGAAACTGCTTTGTTCACTATACATACATCGGTTTGTCTTTGAAAAATGCGCCTTATGGAAGACGGTTTTAGTGTTATATATGCATGCTCAATCGGGTTTGCTTTGATGCCTCAACTGCAGCATGTTGAAGCTTGACATATATCGACACGTACGTACGGTATAAGATTGTTATATCTATGTGACATGCTGAATCATTCGATATCATGATTTTTTTTCCCCTTTTTTTCTTGCGTTTTTTTTGGAAATTTAGGTAAGAACACAAGATGGTTACATTTTAAGCATGCAAAGGATCCCTGAGGGGCGCAACGGTGACAAAAACGGAGGCAAGAAGCAGCCTATTCTTCTGCAACATGGAATCCTAATGGTAAAATGACATGCACAGCTAACTCCAATTTTATTTATCTATTTTACTTCTGAATGTTTCATTTAAATATGGTGATGTTTTTTTTGTAGAATTCATATATGACTGTTTTATGCAAGATTTATTGTCATTAGCATCTAACACTTTTTGTTGAGATGGAAAAAAATAGGATTAAACAAAATTTCATTTACGGCGAACTTTGTTGAGAAACAATAAGGGTCAAGCCCCTATTTTATATTAACCTTAGTTGGTTACATGTTGTTGGTTTCCCGAGTTGGAAACCACAGTGGTGTTGTGAGTGATGAGGTGTAAAAGAAAATAAAAAGAGAGTGTGAAAAGGTGGAGGAAAATGAAAAAAGAAAGCTAAAAAATCAGAAAATCAGCACAGTACAAAATATCTATCCTATGCCTGATACATCCATTCCTTTGATCTTCATCGGTTGAGCCTCTTCCATTGGTCGATTGTTCATGGGGAACTTGATGATGGAGAAATTGAATTTCATTTACTTATGACATGTTAGAGCTTCCTACACACACACACAAACACACAGTACTTTGGATTGTATTTATCAAACTAATGGCAGGGTAAAATATAAACAATCATAGGACGGTATCACTTGGCTATTAAATTCCCCTGAAGAATCTCTTGCATTCACTCTAGCGGACAACGGATTTGATGTTTGGATTGCTAACACGAGAGGCACGAGATGGAGCCAGCGCCATGTTTCTCTTGACTCTTCAACTAGGGTTCATAACCTTTCTCATTTTTTGTTTATCGACTTTCTTGGTTATCAGTTTTTTCTTTTGTTGAAATGTGATAAGTATGGTTTCAAAGACATAACGAAAATATGGTACCAGTAACCACATGCCAATTAACAAAGTGCCTTGGTGGCAGATCCTTAACTTCCATCTTTAACACTTGTCTATGCTTAATTTGCCTGTAAAGTATTTAACACTTGTATAATTATTGGTTAGCTAATTATTTACCAGAATTGTGGTAATTTTAATAATGAAGGATTATTGGGCTTGGTCTTGGGATGAGCTAGTAATGCATGATCTGCCTTCTAATGTTGATTTTGTGTATAGCAAAACCGGCCTAAAACTTCACTATGTTGGTCACTCGCTGGTAATTATGCATTTTTCTATGCCTCGCTAATTTCATATGGTATTGATTCTATATATGTAGCTAAGTATCTATAGTTTGATGCACTTAATGGTCTTATTCAGCCGAAATATATTAATTTCCTTTATTTATCCTAGCTACATAAATATATATAACCCTACAAAAATGCAAAATTTGTACTCTCTTATTAATTGTCCATAATAAACAGAGATTTTAAAAGCCTCCTATTACTAATTGGACCCAAATAAATTAAAAATGGTTTCATCATCCGAAATTGAGAACTTTCTGTGATCTCTCCATACCTAGTTCATTTTCACAATATACTTCTTTTTGTTATGGCAATATATACAGCTAATAAAACACTATTAAATATTGGTCAATCTTTGTTTTTTTTTGTATTATTTTCTGTATGGAAGGGAACGCTAGTAGCCTTAGCATCCTTGTCAGAAGGCAAGTTGGTTGATAAACTAAAATCAGCTGTCTTGCTAAGCCCTGTGGCATATCTTACACACATGACCACACCACTGGGGATCCTTTGTGCCAGAGCCTTTGTAGGAGAAGTATGTTTCCATTACTTAATCAATGATATTATTCTTATTTTGTTAATGTCGAAAAAAATGACCCTTAATTAATTATGCAATATCATTGCAGATTTTGAGCAACCTGCTTGGTGTAGCTGAGTTCAATCCCAAAGGGTATGCTTTCTTTCATTTATTAAACATTCTTCTTTTTTGTTGCTTTTTTGGATTATATTCATGAAATGAGTTTGTTGTAGAAAGTGACCTGTATATGAATTTTAATAAAAAAAAATTACTGAGTTCCTTGTATATATCTTAATTCTTTTGTTATTGATAGGGAGATAATAGCAAATTTCTTGAAGGCATTATGTACACATCTAGACTGTTATGACCTAATGAAAACTATCACAGGTGAGTGAAACATTACACTGAGCATTTGATTATACTTTTTTACAAACTTTTTTGAGAAAAATTGCCTTGTTAGCTCGCCCAGTTTAACCTAATATCCTGTTTCATCCCCTGCAGAACCTGAAATTCTTTCTAATAACCCAGTAAATGAAAACAATCCTTTGCATGCATATACTGATGGCAAATATGAAAAATATAGACTTTCCCCTACATGAGAAATATCCACCAAGCCTATACCATTCCATTTTTTTTTTTCATTATATGGCATCCATATATATATAGTACTTGCTGTGATTAAGTCCTGGCTTGCATATAGTTATGTGGTACATGATATATATTCAACACATCATCCAAAATTGTCATAATAAAAAAAATATTTATGGATGCATCATTTATCATTTAGATAAGGGTTGTGTATAAAAAAAACATTTAATATCAATTTGTTGAAAACAACCTATTCTTAAATTCGTTAAGAGGATATGCACAGTTTTAATTTTATATAATTTGGTCAATGTAATAAAAAATGCTAGATAAATTGAGAGGCATATGGAACTTTTCTCATGCTTCCTTACTGATCACGGTTAAAATTTAACAGTGTATTAAAAAATTTAAGTAATGCGAGTTCTCTAATACTTTGGTTCAAATATATAAAGGAAATAACTGTTGCTTAAATGCCTCCACCGTGGAATTATTTCTCGAGTATGAGCTCCAACCAACCTCTACAAAAACCATGGTCCATTTGGCCCAAAGTAATGTCTCTTTTCTCTGATTTTTTTTTTTTGTTCTTCTTTTTCTAATTTGCAAGTCATAAGAAGCATATAGAATTTATATTAGCTTGGCAGACATTTGTATATGCAATTATTTATGCATAGACATTATTGAATTTCAATTTACCAAAGAGTTTATGGTAATCTGGTATGTATTGCATGTAATTTGTTATGAAAAAAGAGAGATGTGTTGATTATATCCTCTTAACGAATTTAAAACAAATTAAAGCTGTGCATATCCTCCTAACGAATTCAAGAATAAACTGTGCATATCCTCGTTAAGAGGATATCCTTTTAATTTTTTCAAAGGATAGGCACAGTTTAAAACAAACAACCTTCAATTTACCAACACATCCTCTTAACTAAAAAAAGAGAGGATATGCACAATTTATGAAAAAAAAAAAAAACTTCCTCTACGTCTCCTTCAACATTTAATCAAATCAATAGCACGTAAACAGCAATTATCAACTCTTTACTAAATATTTACAACATTGTTCACTGATAACACTTTGTTACTTAATTTATAGCATTTAGAGGGGGTATCCTGGCCAAATACAACTATCAAAACAAAGAGCAAAATATGGAACACTACAGACAGAGCAAACCGCCGGTATACAACCTATCAAATGTTCCCCACGACTTGCCTCTTTTCATTGGATACGGCGGCCAAGATTCAATCTCCGATGGTCGTGACGTTGACCACTTACTAAATGATTTGAAGTTTCATGAAACTGACAAATTAAAGAGTCATTTTGTGAAGGATTATGCTCACATAGACTTTGTCATGGGCATTTCTGCAAAAACAATGTTATACAATGATGTGATCAGTTTCTTCAACTTGGTATGAGCTTCTGTTTTTGTGTGTGTAGTGTGGAGAGGTGGGATATCCTCTGTCTATATGTGAGCTAAATAAATCGAATGTATATTTTAATCTCTAAACAGAGTTTTTTTTTATATATATATAAGCAATTAAAATGTTTGTTACAATTCTCCATTTGAGCACTGATTGAGGTAATTCTTGCTCTGTGTATTTCAACATGACACTAAGAGTAATTTCCTTTGTTTTGTTTTTTTTTTTGCAAAAGTCAACAGGACCATTAATTAGCAAAAAAAATGGCTCATTATAGTAATCAAATTTTTGTTGCTTAATCTTTATTAAATTAATCAATATGATGTGAAAAAAAATTGACCCAACAAGCGCGCACACCGTGCTTCAAGTTTCAAGCATGAGAAACTTTGTCTATTTTACAAAAGATGCTAGAAGTTCAGAACTAGTATGCAAAAAGAAAGATTCACTGGCCCAGTGCCCGAGTGACCAAGTATCCCTGCGGTACCGCAGGAATAGAATAGCCAAAATCAATTCGGAGCTTATATACAACTAGCAAAATGCCTCGCTTTGCTTTGGCAGTGGTAATTAAGATATGTTGTATAAGTTGTTGGTAATATAATTGAAAAAAAAAAACAAAAACTATACCATGTGTCCATGTTATATAAATATTAGTTTACATATTGAACAAAAATTGTGTCTAACCTAAAGTTATCAACTTCTTGAAAATCAGAACTCCTGCAACAATGTCCCAACACCAACAGAACTTGTGCATTTCATAAATAAAATATAAAAAATGCATTTCAATTGTGGTAAAATCCAATTTCATAGGCTTGTAGCAAAGGTCGAGCCTAGCGCATGCAACACTAAGTGTATGCCCGTATTAGCATACACTTTAGCTTACTGGTACTGTGTACCAAATGACTGAAGCCAAAAACTGGTACCAATTGGTACACCGTACCAATTTGATTGCAATCAAGCACACAATTACTAAACCAAAAAAAAAAAGTTGCAGTGTTGAGGCTTAATGCAAGCAAGTATGATTTAAATTGTATTATTTAGACAAAATTTTGTTTTTGATGACAATGTAGGAAAACCCTTTCAAAACTGAACCAGTATGCAACAATGAGCAACTAATGTGGAAGAAGTGCTGTGCTAGTTTTTTCGAAGCTTGAGAAAAAGAGAAATCATTTTATTTCTCAAATTGATCCCTATTTTCTCAAGAAAATTATAAACTGTAATGAAATGGTTTCTGAAATCATGCTATTTCATATTTATGCATCAAACAATAATATAACAATGTTAATATCAAGTCCCAATACATTTTATTAAATCCATCCCAACATTAAGCTGGATTTAAATTCCTAACACCCCTCGAATTCAATTAGGTTTAAGGCATGAAAAACAACACAATTTCCATAAGTACCCCTGTCATTAATAATTTTCCAAGTTCGACCAAGATAGGAAAAAAAGAAAAAGAGAGCAAGAAAAGGGATTTCACCATATACAAAGTCCAATCCAACAATTATCAATGAATTAAGAACATACAATTTTTTTTATCCAGAATTGTGTAAGTCATAATAAAATAGTTACCTGTAGTAGTTCCTTGTCAACCACTGTCCTTATCTGGATGATGTTTTCTCCTGTCCTTCTTAGCGCTGCCCTCCTTGCTTTTTCCATCTTCTCAGGTAACCACCTTTTTATTATCGTCTCTACTTGTCTTCTCAGCCTCTTTTGGTTTCTTAATTAGCATCCTATAGCTTCTGTTGCTTCTTCTGAACAAAAAAAAGAGGAAAGAAAGAACTAAACAAAAGATCCGTCAAATGGAATACCTGAGCAAAGATATGGAACCAAAAGCTTTACTAATACAATATGAAGCACAAACAAACGTCCAATTTTCTTAATTTTTTTTGCTTGTTTTTGCTCGAAAGTAGGAGCTTCTTTCTTTCTCTTTAAAGTTTAAACCATGAATAGATAAACATAAACAGATGGAGATTCAATCAAATATAAAATGTTAAATAAGAAAAACTAATTGAAGTCCCATGCCAAATACAATATCAAACACAAACAGACCTCCAATGTTCTTAGTTTCCTTTGTTTGCTTTTGCTCAAAGCAGGAGCTTCCTTCTTTCTTTTAAACCCTAAATAGATAAACATATGGTGATTCAATCCAATATAAAATGTAGAATAAGAAAAATTAAATAAAGTCCGATGAAAAATTAAACATATAGTGATTCAATCAGCCAATAATTTTAGAAATCCCACCAAGATAGTAGAGGGGAGTAGAGGCCAGCTACAACAAATGAAGAGCTGCTATTTTTTATTGGTCCCGTGATCGATGTTGAGGGAAAATAATCGAGCATTTAGATTATAAATTCTGCATGAAATTTATTGGTTTACATCTTTGTTGTATTTAAAGAAAGAATGTTATTGAATGAAGATGTTAAGTTTGGAAAACTCTTTCCCCACAGCTAAAAAAATAAGCAAATTCATTTTGCAAAACATATGAACTGATTTAAGATAATTCTAGTTTGATTTTAACAGGATGCTTAAGTTTAGACTAATTCAAAGCAATTGGCAAAGTAAATAGTTAGTCTGTAGGGCAAAATATGATGAACAAATATAGGGAGTTAAAAATAAGCAAAGGACCAAAGAAAATTTTGGTTTGACCAATTGCAACAAAACATCTACAAAGGTACCTTTGAGTACAACCACTCACACAGATGAGTGATGTTCGACCTAAATATCCAAGTAGCTCTGCTAATGAAGGAAACTAAAGAAAACATGCTTGAACTGAAAATAATGGATGTTAATACATACAAATTTATATAATCAATCGGCAGAAATCTATTTCATCATCTGAAAAATATAAACAAAATAGATAAACCCCAAACGCTAACAAAAAGAGTAAGCTTTTTCATGATACAATATTAATGAGAGAAATATCTCTTTTGAGTTGAAACCATATCTGGAAAGAAAGCCTTCAATTTTTCTGTCCTTGTAGATCAATATACCTTAATGACTCCGGAAAAAAAGACATTCACAGAAGAAATTCTTAGTCCATAGACATATCGCTAAACTCTAGTAATCATTGTAAGCAATGAAAAAGAATTAATAGGAACATTAAACTGAAGGTTTTACGTCTTTGTTGTATTTAAAGACATAAAAGCCTAAATAAATCTTAATTGTGCAAAGTACACCTCAGCTGCATCTCAATGTAACATCAACTACATAATTGTGTCTTTAGTCTTTACTAAGACTGAATTACACCTCGTTTGATCAATATTTTTTTGAATAGTTTGAATTGAACCTCAAGCAATATATCTTTATGCACTTGTGATTAATTAACCCAATAAGCCCCAATTGATTGAATAAGAATGTTTGTTTTTACTCTCATAATAGAAAAATCATTAAAGAGGACACTAAAAAAAGTACCTGCATCCCTCTATTACATTGCCACTCGATTAGCAGATTTGGGGCCATGCCAGCTACATAGGTGAGCTCATTGCTAAACACTACACCAGTTGGGTAAGACCAGTTGCAAGTGAAGCCATTTGCTCAAGCCTCCTCATCGCATGCTCGGTCAAGTTAAAAGACAACAACTTTCTCTTCTTTGTGGAAATGAATACACTGTCTCTTTCTCTTTTAGAATTCTATCTTTTCAAAGCCCCATGAACGCTTGATTTTGAAGAAATCAACTATTTTGGTTTGAACCAAAGGAATTCTGCAACAAAAAGAATAACAAAAGGAAATGATTTTGATGTTACTTTAGAATAGGAAAAAAGATAAATGTGTATCTAAACTTAAAGGTTACAAATTCGAGATGAAAAAAAGAAGAAATTGAAGGTCAACTATGATAATAAAGGTAGTAATTGTAAAGTTTGTCCGGTTCTTAATCTCAGCAAACACCATTTGTTAATGCAAACACACGAAATGTTGCAAAAAGAAGTAGAAAAGAAATAAGAACTGTGCAACAGTACCGCATATTTTAAGGGGTTTTCTTGCCAGATGAAGAACTGAATTGGAGGAGCGAGAAGGGCAGAACCAAAAGCCAGGTGCAACACGTGGCAGGATTGTCACACAAAAGCAACTCTGCATCCGCCTCGCCATATCCGCAGGCGCCACACCTGATTGTCTCAATCGAACAATCAGAGTCCAGTTAAGGCTCAACTCGGGAGCGGTACCAGAGGAGCGTTTTCGGTGGCATTTGAGAGAAAGACGGAGAGGGTGAGGGGAGACGGCTTCTATTACGGGGATAAATTCACCTCGGTATTGACTGGAAGGCTAGGGTTTTAGCGAGATTTTGGTAGGATAAAGTTTTTCCTTCTCACAAAAGCCTCTTTGTCGTGGTTGGAAGGAGCAGAAGGTTCAAGAGAGAGGAGAGTATTGTTGTAGCGAGAGAGCACCTGTTTAATTGAGAGAGCGACACGGAGCGAAAAAAGGACGAGAGGTGTAAGCGCGAGAGAGGGCGGCAGCGGAGTCCATATTCAGCCATCAGATAGGAATCAGACGGAAGAAGGGACGTTACTGTAGCAGTACTTTAGCGCTACAATAACTCATCCATCCAATAAGGGGTTCGATTTGAGATTCGTGCCAGATTGAAATAGACGGTTCAAATCTCATTCTACATGGTCAGGTATTGCACTAGATTGAATTCCATCATTTTATCCTGCTTTCTTCAAAAGCAAAGATATTCGAGTTCCTCTGGTTTTTTCTTTCTCCCACTCACTGCAGTGACTCAAGAGAGAAATGGCGTCGCCGTCGACTCTTGCCACGGCGAGGCTGACCGCCGTTGTACCTCACCGTGCTCCGCGTCGCGTAGCTACCCCAGCTCCTCCAGTTGAACCGTACAAGAAGAACCTGGACTGCTCTCTCCAGTGCCCTCACTTCCAATCGTAAGCTCATACAACCTCTCTCTCTCTCTCTCTCTCTCTGTGTTTCTCTAGAGTTTCACTTGGGATACCTCAATTAGATTCCCTTTTCCATATGGAATATAATACTTATGAGCTCGCTGGTAATTCTGACAGATAATAGGCGTCGCTCTGTGTATGTGTAATCGGATGTCCTGTGTGATTTCGCGAGAAGTATAATGAATTAGTGTTCATATTGATTAAAGCCGTACATTCTCATTATATCCCTTTGTGATTGGTATTCTATCAAATTGCCATCAAGCATCCAGTGAATTACGTTGGCATCCGTGTTAGACTAGACAATATTGGTCAAAATTCTATATAACTTTTGTCTATCACCTCATATAAATTACCATTGTATGTTTATACGAAAAATTTACATTGCCAATGGGAATTGTACCCTATCAATTGATTTGCTAAAGTTCATTTGTTAGATTTATTTTACTTTTATGTTTTGTGAAATGGCTTCTCGATTAATAAAGGAACCAATGAGCATTTTTTTTTTTACCTGAGTACATATTTGATTGACAAATAGGTCAATAATAGATTGGTGGTTCATGGTGAACTTTAATCATATACATTCTTCTGAACAACAGGTGCTCAGGTTGCAGTCATGAATTGAATCTTGATTGTCCAGATGTACTACATGGAGTTAGAAATTTTTTTGTGGGGAATGGTGTCAAAGATTTCTCTTTTCATAGTGAAAAATTGGTTTGTATTTAAATACTTGCCCTTTTTTTGCCCTTTTTTTTAATAATAAATAGATAACTTGTAACAACTTAGCCATGTTTTGTATGTACCAAATAACTCCAACTCAGATTTTGCATTATCCAATCTATTCAGGTAAGCAGTATGTAATATAGATTTTTCATTTCCTTTTCCTTGTGCCCCTTCCCCCTTTTGTTCTGTAAGCTTCATTGACACTTAATTAGGCTAGCTTAGGCTTCGACAAACACCAAGTTATGGCCATATAACATTGAAAAAACAATCAAAACGGTGCCTGACTTTACCGGTTAAGGTCCAACACCAGTATACACAGGCTGCAATGAAGTTAATGTGAACCTGTGTCTTGTATTAAATCCTTTAATGCACCAAAATTTATACTCATGATTATATGAAAATTTTGATATTTGATATTCTTTTTATGTTGAACATGTGTAGTGGGAATGGAGATGCCGGGCCAAGCTGGCAGTACGTGGTACACCCAATGAACCGCTTGTTGGCTTATATGAGGAAGGGACACATAATGTGGTTGACATACCTCTATGCAAAGGTTAAAAAATTATATAGTTCGTCTTTTGGTTATTTCATGCATATTACCACATCAACCTTTGGAATTTTAGATTTTCCTAATATGTAAAATTACTGAAGGGTAGTGGCATAAGGTTTCTTCTTTACCAAGGGGTAAATGATGCTTAGTTCGGTTAAGCTGATCTCTTAAGAAACTGCAGTATAATACACAGAGACTGGAATTACAATCGTCACATAAAAATATTTTCTGAGCTTAGTTTGCCTCCACTCAAACTTCACTTTTTCTAATTTTTCTCTGCAGTTATTGAAATTTAATTTTTTGCTCTTTTGACAGCTCATCATCCCAAAATTAATGCTGCTGTCGACCTTTTAAAACGAGGCATACCCTCATATCTCTTCTCTTCAATTGATAAAAAAAGAGAGATATGTTTTTATTCTACTTTTAATTCAGTTTATTAATCTTTTAGGTATTGTTGAGCTGAATATTCGACCGTACGATGAGGACTCAGACATTGGTGAAGTGAGATATGTCCAGGTCAATATAATGTCGTAATTTCAATTTTATAGTGGAGAGAGAGAGAACATTTGGGGAACAAAATTGGCCCATCCAAGTGATGGATGATTCTTATGGAAGTATTACAGTACCAACCTAGCACTACCAGTAAAAGACTTGCATGCAGAATAAAACAAATGTATACAAAAGATAAAATAGTTTGCCTAAAGAGAAGTTGGATAATAGACCCACTGCTACTGATATTTTAGTATGTACTTGTTGTGAGTTGTGACCCCTATGGCCCTGCTATCTGGTATTTACAAATCTTTTACTAGACAACAATGTCAATACTCACTTAATCTCCTTTTTCCTGTGGAATTAGATGGCTGTGACTACGCACAACACATCCCTTCCTCTTGCAGAAAGATATTCACAAGGTATTCTTACGTAATTTTGTAATAAGATGATAATGCTGATGATAATTGGGGATGGAAGCAGTTGCCAATGATGACATTGGTAATTTGTATTGCTTTTGCCGGTAGTGATTCCTGTTTGTTGATTGCAGCTTGGTCTCGTCGGCCTTTTATTATCCTATATTATTTTTCTTTTATTCTTTATTTTGTATTATTGTTGCTATTTTCATCATCATCATCATCATCATCATCAGCTCTCAAGTGTAGAATCCATATTTTTTGAATTACTACTAAGAAGTCTTCTCTCTCTTCTGATTTATTTGTCACATTGAAATTTAAGTTTAATTTTTTTTAGCCCCTCGACAAGGGAACTAAACCAATTTAAAATGACAAATTGAACAAAGTTTAAATTTTCTTCATTATTAGATTTAGCAAAAAATTTTTATCAAATTTTTTGTTTTTTTTAATAAAAAAATTTAGCAAATTTGAGATACCTTATGAGAAATGTAACCAACCAGCCTTATGCCATTTCTGACATTGAATGCACTAAGATGATATTACCTCTTTTATTTCGGCTTTCAGGTAAAGTTCAGCTGACCTTGGTTTGGAACTCACAAGATGAGCAGTCCCCTAATTCTAAAAAGTTATCTGAATTGTCAAATGTACGTTCTCTAACATGTTACTAGTTTATGACCAAAACAAAACATCAGCGCATATTATTGAGGGCATCATGATTATTAGCCTGCTACTGTGACCTCACTTTTAGTGGTTAAACAAAATTACTTATGAATGATGCCTTCATGTTGTAGGCATTTTTCTCAGTAAAACTTATGTGTGTAAGTCTCAATTATGTGGCAGTTTTTGTGGAAAAATGGTGGGCCCAGGTGTGGCATGCATTTGATCCATTCAATATGGGTTAACTTTCAGACATCAAACACCAACGTAAGATAAGCTTACTCTAATCCCTCTCAAATAGTCTGAATTTGTCCATTACAACACTTGCCCTGAATGTACTGACCAGAAAATATCTGTACTTACAGTGTACAAATGACAAAATTTGACCTACGCCAATTGCCCCCTGCACTTATCTGAAAACCTGATCTGACCTGAATCCCAGAAATAACTGACTTGATCAAACCCGTTCTTGATTCATTCAACCTGGAACCCAAAATAATGCAAACTTGAAATGACCGCCAACTAACTTTTGCATTATACAGGTGTCCTAATAAACACAAAATCCAAACAAATGGGCACCACATTTGTTGAGGAGAAAGAAACAGCACTGATTTCATTATTTTTAATATTTTAAAGCTTCATACTCGATATATCAATTCAAGTATTTGAATAATTTTAGTGAGTGACAAAAACACGGAAGCCTTGAGTGGGCTACTGTGACAATGTACATAATTTACAAGTGTTTCCAGAACCCATTTTGACTGCACTGGAGCACAAACTGGATAATCCACTCAACACCTCAACCTGTACCAGACCAAAACAGAATGATACTAGACCTGTTCTATACCAATATATTATTGTCTTACAATTTGACCAATCACAGTAGTCTGAGCAAACCTCAATACCCCCCTGCCACCTCCAAGAAAAAGTACCAATCATGTGATCAATCTGCTAACACAAAAAGAATCCATTGTATGTCATGACAAACAAACAATAAAGGAGTTAAAATGAATTTGGTCAAACATCCAACATTCTTTTAAGAGCTTTACTAAAAGCAGACCATATTCGGGAACAAATGGAGCCATCTAGAAGGAGAAAGAGACTTTTGGGAGCATTTGGGAGGAATTGACACTACTATTGATCCTGCTAGCTTTGGCCAAGCCAACACTCAGGTGAAAAGAGAAAAAATAATTAAAAGAAATAAGAAAACTTATATTGAGATATTTAGCAAATGCTCTGGAAAAATGAACCCAGTTCTTTTACCAGACTTCAAGTAGGCAGAGACTTGAGAATTTGTTTTGCCGGTCCTGGGTTAGAATAACACTAATATCCCTTTTTTTTTTAAATTTGACAAGACTATGTTTGGTTTTTGAAAACATGCTTTCAGTAGTTCTGAAAGCATGTGTTCAGGGCATGGGAATATTTTTCTATGTATCAAATGAAGGAAGCAGGCCTGAACACATGCAGACAGGCCTGGACGCATGTGTTTAGGCTGGTGCATTCATCTCCTACTCATGAAAATAATTCTGCGGCATTCAGACACACATGTCAAATTTTTTAAATCCGGATTTTAGTATTATTCTTTTACAATCTGGGATAAACAAAAATTGAGCTTTAACCTCACTAAATGTAACAAAAAAAAGGACTTGCTGTTGGTCCTTTATGGTGAAAATTTCAAAACCGACTGATTTATTGGTTCGATGAATTTGGTTACTGTGAAAATTTGGCCAGATTGATGAAGTCAAGTTTTCCTCTCTTTTTGTTGGCATTGTAGGCCTTTAATTCTTTACTGAGGAAAGTACAAAACTATGTACCCAAAGGCTCATCAGTTGTTGATTTATATTCTGGATCTGGGGTAATTGGCTTATCTGTGGCTGCCGCCAGAAAATGCCGGTAATTTATCCTCTATAATTCGATGTTCCTTTTTTACCTTTTTTTTTTAGAATATATTGACAATATGTGTAGGTTATTGGGATAAAAGCTGATTCCAACTTTAACAGCCTCATTTGGCTGATATGATATATCCTACATACTAGCCTAGCATTGTAGGCTATCTACCTGGTTTACTGATGATGAAGAATTACTGAATCTGGGAACTGCGGTTTGCATTAATTTGTATATCTTTCTTGTATTAGGTCAGTGAAATGTGTAGAAATAAATAAAGAGTCGAAAGCATCTTTTGAGAAGTCCCTCAGCCGCTTGCCGAAAACCATTGATTGTGCCATTAGTTGGCACAATTCTGATGCATCACTTGTAAGTTTATGTAAATCCTAGAAATTTCAAATTTGATATTCTATAACTTTAGAAAGTACTATTTGTGCTTTCCATTTTTATGGTTTCTTGTAGTATCTTCTTTTATTGCCATTTTTAAAAATTTATCATTTTGTTAATAAAAGTGGATTCCCTTGCATCAATTTGTGCTCAATAGAAAGCTAATTTTGGTAGAGAAAAATTACATAGATAGGAAGGTTTGAATTATTTTTATTCTATAAGTTTGTATGTTTAGGACTTAAGTTTAGTAACTTCTTTTATTCAATTACATTTCAAATAGAACTCAATTAGTTTGTAAATTACATTTTTTGGATAATTATAGGTCAATCAAATTTCAGAGCTTTTGCATGTCAATAACAATCATCCAAGTTTGTTGCTGTTGTTTATGTTCTGGTATAGTGCTTGTGGATTGAAGCAATTATAATCTCTAGCACAAGCTTGGCTAGTACGACCTTTTCATTTTTGGCCCTTGCTAGTTACATTTTCGACTTTGATTTACTCAAATTCTCAAAAAAAATAAGAAGTATAGAAAGAAAAAGGTGAAATTTAATGAGGACTTTAGTACTAGAGCTTCCAACTATATAATATATAACTTATGAGAATTTAGTTGGAATTGTAACCTATTGAAATTTCAGGAGCCCCTTCATTGGCTGGTAGGATCAGATGTAGTAATAGTTGATCCTCCCCGAAAGGGATTGCATCCATCTCTTCTTGATGCTTTGCAAAAGGTTTCCCTCTCTAACAAGAAGGTTGCTTCGAAGCTTGAAAGGTGTGAATTTTGCTTTATATGGTATATGAGTAAATTTGCAAATATTTGAAATTTGGTCAAACCTCCAACCATTTTCTTGACTTTTTTTTCAAAATGAAGGAATACTTTAGTTTATTTTAGTGTTAGAAGGTGAAATACTGTATCGGCTGGTATTTATGGTCACCATAAACCTTTATTTTCAATTGATTCAGAAAAAAAACAGAAAGCCTCAATTTAATATAATTTTGTCTCAATCAAATCCAATTGTCCATGCACACTTCATCATTCTTCGATACTCCAAGTAAATACAACGAAACCACCAAAAAAAGTTCACAAAAAGACAATGGTAGCAGCACTAACCATACTGAGACTGAACACTATGGAAATGATATCAGCCAGGAAATCAGCCACTGGTACCCTGCAGTAAATTCAGATTATGGTCTCCCCTTTTTTTCCTTCCTTTCGGAGAAAGAAAAACAAATATAGCTAGTCATGTTTATTTTTTTAATCTATTAAAGGCCTAGTAATGCTGAAGTTTGCCAAAAGAGATACACATCATTTTAGTTATTATTTTCTCAAATCCAGCTCAGTTGTAAGGGCCAAAAAAGAAAAGAGACCATGGATTCTGCGTGCTAGAGAAGCATCTGTACAAGTTGAAAGTGGTACCAATTTAGATGGTGACCAAGTTTGGCCTTCAACACTAATTTACATTAGTTGTGGTTGGGACAGCTTCAAGGAGGTACACTTTTCCTGCTTTTTTTTGTATTCTATGTTTTGACAAGTGCGAGCTGAGAATTATATACTAATGGTAGGATTGAGAACTGGCCTCTGTGGCCCTCTATTGAAGAGGTTTTATAAACTTCCAAACAAAAAGGAAGATAAGGGAGAAGCCCTAACAAGCAACATCTGAAAATGAAAGCAAAGATGAAAATCCTGAGCAAAGTCAATAATACATATCATTTTGGTCTTAAGATTATTTGGATTGTTTATTATTAAGTATTGTTTGTGTTATAATTCTATACAATTGCTGCTTCATTATATAGACAGCACAGGGTATTGGAAATAGCATCGTATCAGATCACTGTTGACAGTCATTGTTCAGTATTATAACATTGTGAGGGGTATTGGAAATGGCATTATGATTTGTACCAAGCTCTGATTGCAATTTATATATGACATAGGGGCCTTTGCTCTTTAGTTAAAATTTACGAGTTTTGAAAATTTTATCTGAATAAGGTGTTTTCAACAGGACTGTAAAAGCTTGGTGGGAAAAAATGGGTGGCATCTAGAGAAAGCACATGCTTTCAATTTCTTTCCTGGCACACACAGGTGCTTTTCTGTCTCAATAATTTCTTTACCATGCCATAGTTATTAATCTTCACATAATAGTAGCCAACATATTTGCAACTTACACGATATATATGTCTTGTATTAGTCATATTTGAAAAAAGACCCAAGATACCTGAAGTATTTGTATATAAACTATCGGCTAAATATGTTTTATGGAAAAGATGTATCCGTCCTGTTAATTGTAGATAAATTTGCCTCAATTTACCTCTCCTCCTGATCCCTGGTAGAAAAAACCTTGGTTAAGTTCAAACCAGGCCAAGAGAAATAAATGTGAATAGTTCCTTTATTTTCTTTTGAAGATAACCCCAAAAAAAAAACAGCTTCGGGTTGGATGCTTGAGATATTTGAGTCTTATTTAAAGCTACTCCATTCATACATAATAGCACCGACACTTAGTTGCTAATCAAATGCTTGGACTTATTTCAGTAAATTAAAATGTAACATGCCAATAGATATATCCTTTTTTTTCTTAATATACACTATGTGCAAACACAGTGTTGAGGTACTGGCTATCTTCAAGCAGGGCCCAAGTGACAGCCTAAAGAAGAAGAAAAAGAAGAAGAAGGAGAAGAAGGAGAAAGCAAAGAAAAACAATTCTTGAAAGGGAGATGCTATTTGTTACCAAGAGAAACTTACTAGCTCTCACCTACCATTCTAGAGATCGACATGTCTCAACAGGGTAACAAGCAGGACAAGTTCGGTCGGACAGCATCAAACAGAATTTAATGGTGTAGCCAGCTTGTAGGGATGAAGTGGCCGCACAATCTCTGGGAAAAAGATGAGCCTATGTCATAATATTTTTTTTGTGAACTTGTCCGTTAATATTTGTGTGTATAGGTACTGTGGCTATCGGTCATGTAGGGCTATATATATATTGTGGAAAATGTTTGTTTGTTATTGTATGGGGTCTCTTTTCTTTTTAGCGCTTAATGAGAAAATAGGGCAGGTCTCTTTTCTTTTCGACCTACAAAGTTTAAAATCTCCAGATATGTTTGTTATAAGGCTTCTAATGGTTCACCAGTTAAACTGTACCTACCAGATATGCATAGCAAGCTTGTCTAGAAGTGATTATTCTTGTAAAAGAGTTCTTAAGAAATGGAGGAATGTAGGATTTTTAAGGTCAGAGTCTGGCCTGTCGAGTTTGGAATAGGATCTGAAAAATTACCTTGCTTTCTATGATTTTGACTTTTATTCTTTGTCATAGAAAGAATTGAGTCTCATTGTTTGATGCGATGAACTGTTTTGATGAGATGCAGTAAATGGCACAAAAATAATATCATATTAACACATAATTTGTCAACTGACGCAGAAGTAACACACGAGGAAACTATTAGCTCCGTGAAACGTAATAGGTGCAAGTTATGATACCCGTCACACTAGTAATTGACGATTCTGCATATAGACAGTTAAGCGGCTCAATACTTAGAAAAATTAAACTATTAATGTAGCAATACTTAAAACATAACAACGCCCAATATATTCTACAGAAAAAATAATTAAATAATTCAAAACCAACATAACAACCATCGAACGTTGTAGGCCCCAGCATTATGTGTCAAAGGCTGTCTCTCTCACCAGCCAATGGATTCCACAAGGGAAAGCAAAAAAGATTGCAATCCAACAGGGTGTATTTTATCTCCTCTCACAACAATACCATAAACTATGCCAATAAGTTCCAGACAAAAAAAGAAGACAACAAAACTGTACAATAACCCGACAAAAAATAGCCAGAACCGCTAATTCTTTCAATAAGCGGCACCTTATGTAAAAAAAGAATATTATAACATGCTACCACGTAAGTAAGCTAAGCAGTGCCCTCAATAAAACCAATCAAATACCAATAGGAGAATAAGAACCTAGCCCGTTTGCATCTGAATGTGAATGGAGAAAGGAGGGTTGTTCACCAGAGTGGGATTTGCGGGATCTACTGCTTTTGGGGGTGGTGTCATAGAAGCTAGGCGGAAGGTTGTGCACCTTCGACAGGCCAGTTGTATCAGCATACCCCTTCTCCACATTCTCTGCCTCCAGCGGTATCTCATCCAGTGTCTACAGAACAACGAAAAATAATAAGATACAGCAATTTTAAGTCCTAACATTGGGTCACAGTTAGTGCAAAGATGCACATCTAGATTTACTAAAGTTCGAATTTAACTATAAAGAAAAATTAACATATTGTCACACCTCTACTTTTACTTTCACATGTTGAAAGTGATATACAGAGTAATGAGGGTTATTTTTCGAGTAAATGAGATTTGCAGTAGGGTCACATTTGAGATTTGCAGTAGCACGATGTTTTGCAGGGTCGCATTAGAGGTTTTCAGTAACATGAATGACCCAAACTTTTTAACTGCTTTTAACATGCTATAAATTACCAATAGAATTTGTAGGATATTACTTAAAAAAATAACATCTTTTGAAGATTTATCTTAGTAAAAAGATCAAGATGCAAATCTATTTAAAGGAGGTGCTTTCACAACACACATACCCTGTAGGCCTGTTGTAAGACCTTGAGTGTTTCCCTGATGCGTTTCCTCTTGGTAGAGATTTCATCTGGTTCTTTAAGCATTTCCTCAAACAGGCTCTCCCTGAAACATACATAGAGAGGCATAACATTCAGAAAATATTTCATTTGAAACTTAAACAAGGATGGATAGAAAAGAAAAAGAAAAAGATCATGCTAATGATAGAACAAATTAATAGAAGTAGCAACTGTACTTGTAAAGGGTAGTGATAAGGACATTATGCAGCTCTCTCTTTGTATGATTAACCTACAAGTGGAGAAAGCAAACCACATTACACTGGCCCAGTAACATAACCAGCTTCTCAATAAAACTTCTTTAAGATAAACATAAAGAAAAAGACATAGTACCAGGAAGTGCATGATGGCTTTAGGCACAGAATCTTCAACATTCTTCCTCACAATATCATAATATGATTTCAACAACAATTTTGTTATTGCAATTTCTAGTGCCTCTTGCTCCGTCTGGTGCTCTGATGGCTTCAATATGACCGGGGGCTGCAGAAAACAACCAAATAATAAATGTAATGTAGCACCATTAAATAGAGGTTGGAAATAATTAATATCGCATATATATAGTACATACCAAAGAAGACCAGCTAAGGGTGAAACTTTTCAGGAAATAATTTCCATAATGGATCCATTAGCAGTATATAATAATCTAAGTAGCAAGCCTAGGACAATATGATAATCCACAGGAAATCATTTCATTCCTGTCCCCGCGTCATTCAAACTATATACTTGTATAATTTCATTTAACCATATAGGCATGAACCGAGAGAGCTGGATATCATATGATCCCGTTCAATACTATCTAGGTAAAACTGCACCAGGCACATACCTCACTCAACTGGATGATGGATAGAGCCTGATCAAAAGCATTGATAGATTGGGCTGGGATACTGTTATAGGCCGATTTATTCATTGAGAAGTTCTCTTTTGGAGCTGGTGGGGCCGATCTTCTCCTCCCCAAAAAATTGAAGAGATACCCCATCTTGAGGTGCTCTTCTCACCTGAAATTAAAAAAAAAGCATTCCTATATCAGATTTGCAGTCCTCACGTCTTCCTTTATTTATTTATTTATTTATTCAGCATTGACCATTTATATAATTTTCAAGGCTCCTGTTACCTGATGAGCCAGGTCTCTCACCATCGGCACCATGACGTCCCTGAAATTATGAAAGTGGAAATTAAAGCAAACATTTAGAGAGATTTTTAGAAGTTATGAAGTGTGAAGAAGAAAGAATTTGATGGGATAAGAGTAAACTGGACCTGAAGAGTATCAGAAGTGACACCATTTGCACCTGTCCTAGCCAGGATAGCTCTAGTTCTCTTTTCTGATGCCTTCTCAAGATCAATCCCATCCTGTATATAACCATAGTCCCCATTAAGTAAAGAAAAATAAGAAATCAACAACAATTGCACAAATTTCTTCACAGATCACACAAACTTTGATTTGTTCCCCACCAGCAGTTGCAATCTCAATTTGTTCCAATTTAGTCATTCCATCCCAAAAAAATGTCATAAAGAAGAATTTTTTTTTCTGTAACATGGACTAATTTCAGCTGATGGCAACATAATTATTCTGAAACAACTTTTCTGACATGGAGAAACAGCTTTCCTGACATGGACAGTGATGTTAGTACCTGTTAGCTTTTAGGTGGCAAATGTTACAGTGTCTTCATTGGAACCAATTGAACGTTTGGTGGATTGTGAGGGAAATGTTCATTGCACAATTTGTTACAACGGGCAAAGTGTAGTGAACCTCTAGAAGAATTTACCCAAAGCATTTTCATATATTTAGTCTCCAATTTCAAATTTTGACAAATGGACTAACTAAATTTTTTGAATATATGACCCAAGAAGTTTCCATTCTTTAAAATTATCACAAAAAAAAAGAGTATCTTGAAACACTAACAAAATCTAGTATATAAAAGCTCCTCCTTCGGTATTACGCAAATGCATAACATCAGTACATATGTACCAAGGCTTATTGGTTCTGTTTCAAATACATTTAAGCAATTCACTTCAACCTGAATGCATTCATTAACCCATAAGCAAACCAACATGAACTTAAAGAAAAACCCAGAAGATCCAATTCCAAATAGCACCTACAGAAGTTAGGGTGTAAACGGTCAGATACGGATCGGATAGTGATCAAATCATATCCTTATCCGTTATAATTTTCTGAATACGGATACAAATACGGATAGTCTCAGATACGGATACGGATCGGATATTAAACGGATTCAGATTGGATATCGGATGGATACGAATACGGATATGAATATAATTCGGATAATTAAAAATAAATTACTAATGTACATTCTAATAAAGAATAACATCTAAATATAATTTTTTTATTCATAAATTAGATCTAATATTTTTCATAATAAGTTTGTTGGTTACAAAACATATATCATATTACCAAAACAATAGTCACTAATTATGTCATAGTGTTAAATTGTTCATCATAATATATATGTATATGCAATTTAATAAATCATTGGTATGTATATGCAGTTTAATAAATTAATTTAAGAACATAGAGTACATTTTTTGTGGTTCAGGGATATAAACGGTCGGATACGGATAGTTAAAAATCAAACCGTATCCTTATCCGTTATAAATTTTCGGATACGGATAGTCTCGAATACGGATACGGATCAGATAATTTAAGTAATTTTCTGCATTCAAATCCAGAAGAAATCGGATAATATCCGATCCGTTACACCCCTAATAGAAGTCAGTGACAACTGACAAGGCTGCATACTCAGGTTGGGTCCATTTTATGTGTTTCAAAATAGTCACGAAAGACTTGTAGAAAAATTAATAGGGAAAATGAGGAAAATGTAACTGAATAGAAGGCATGAAAAAATGAATGACATACCTTGGATTTGATCACAGTAGAAGACATCCTTGCTGTTTTTACTTGTTGTTGCGCAAGCTCCACTGCTTTGTTACCCCCAACAAAACTTGGGTGAGATGTATTGATGTAATCCATCTGCAGAAGAACAGCACAAACAGAATTTACCAAGCAAATTACAACATTAATAGAACTTAATTAGAAAATTTCCATCATGCAAGGTTAAAATATCAAATCGCAATAAAAACATTAACTTGTTCACTTCTTGTAGTACAAGATTGTAGCCGCAGCTAGTTTGTACTGGTACTGAACCAGACCATGTTAGTTTTGTTGCCTCAGGATTTTTTCTCAATTAACATGCACAAAATTTACTATCAAATTAATAACATACACCTTGCGGCCACAGGAACAAAGGGGAAATTAGATAAGATTATGGTACCTCCATTTCGATGATGTGGGTTATCATTGCTTCAGCAGGTTGGAGGCCATCTCGCAGGAAGTTGCATATAACCTCATCCATGTACCTTCTCAGCATTGGGAACTGCTGAAGTTCACTTCCTAAGCACCGATGACTCATCTGCCAGTACAGGGAGAACATAATTATATTTTCGGAGCTCAAAATATGTACTGGAAGTCTCTACCTATTGTTCAAGATTTAACTCATTTTGTTTTCTTCCTTTCCTCTTGCACTTGATTGCACAAGAGACTTAACTGGATTGCTCTTAAGATGAACTGAAGTTTACAAGTTGAGATACTGTAAATTACATTTAAAATGTGGGTGAAATATGGCCACATATAAGATTTTCAAGGCAAACTCTAATATAAGTCATGCACAACGTTTAAGAGTAACATAGAAACTTAAGAACCTTGTTTGTTAACAATAATCAATTTAATTTTTCAAACGAATTATGTACCTTGAGCAATTCATCATATATGAATTTTGCACACTGAAGGCTTGGGTCAAGCAACCGGCCTATTTGCCTCCTTACTAGTACTTCAAACGGTACCTAATGGTAAAAAAAAAGAATAAACAAAATGAAAACAAAAAATCACAGACATCTCACAAATAACAACAACAATTCACAAACAATAATGTTATTTTCCTCACTGTGTCCCCCCTCCTTTTATCTCCTTGATTGATCCATATCAACTACATTTCAGATCCTTTATTTTTTTTATGCATGAGAAAACAAGTTACCTCAGGGACAAATAAAGCACTTCTGGGACCAGTTGCATTTTGAATAGCAAGGCGTATGTCTTCATCTGTGATGTCATCACAAGGATCCACTTCCTTTCAAAGTGAAAGGGAAAAAAAAAAAAAGCATTCAGAACTAAGCATATCCACTCATCAATAAGGAACTAGAAATACATCACATGAACTTGAAGATGGTACCTCTAAACTTTTGACAAATATCAACTGGAATATATAATGGATCCTTGCTCCGCCTGATAATTCAGCAGTGGACAGTTCTTCATTCTTACCTTCTACCAATGAAGAAAAAGCTG
This sequence comes from Carex parvula, assembly GCA_025461045.1. Lineage (NCBI taxonomy): Eukaryota > Viridiplantae > Streptophyta > Magnoliopsida > Poales > Cyperaceae > Carex > Carex parvula. The sequence goes on along the minus strand of JAJGRW010004257.1, from coordinate 13,402 downwards.
TGGAGGCAAAACAGTCATACAATATTCCAAAGATAGTATGAAAAGGCCGAATTAATAACAATCAGTAAGAAAAAGGAATAGCAAATTAGCTTCTAAATAGTATGCATACAAAGGTTCAAAAACAAATAAATACCTTCACAATACTTTGCAAGAATGTTCAGAAGTTTAGCGCCTTGACCAGTCTGAGATAGAAATCAGAGGAAAAAATACATTAACATATTCAACAAAAGATACAAAAATAAAATACCAAGAACAATTTCAAGCTTTTCACAGAAACTTGAAGAAACCACTTCATATACTTCACTACGCATGTGGAGAATATGTCAATAATAAAAAAATATGCCCTACAAAATCTTCAAATATTTGAAGGAAAACAGCAACCAATATTCAAGATAGCAGCTATAGTGGTTTTGGATACTAAACACTAAAAAACTCAAGAAATATGGAAAATTGCTGTTTTTACTCTATAGCAGTTAGCCATGGCAGCTTTAGCAGTTATCTACGCTGCATAGAAAACTCAATGCTTCTTTTAAAGGAATCTCATCTTATAACTACAGAATAATTTGCCAAAGAGTTATTATTTGGAGAGAGTGATTTGTGCTTGTATTGAAATATTTTTCTTTTCTTTTCTTTTGTGTGATCATGAGAATTATTATGGAGTATTTTATTATGCAGTTGGGTACTGACTTTATGATGGTACCCTCATACAGTATATTGGTACTGCACTTGGTTTTATGACTTTATTTAACATATTGTGAATATAACACTTATTTTAAGACTTACAATATCCAATTATGGGGTAGATAGTGAGAAAAACGAATAATATTTTTGCATAAGCATCTAGGTAGGATATAAAATCCACTATACCCTTTACTGAGACCTCACTGCTATGGACTGGTAGCTACTATAAAAACACATAAAGAGTTTTCCATGAACAAATACAAAATTTTAGATCCTACAGTTCTTTCTTATTCTATTATTTAATTTTAGACAACACATACCTTTGATTCCACAACATCACCATAAGCTGCAAGCTCCTTTGCTACAGATGTTAACTGGGCACTTACACGAGACTTGAGGCCTGGAAGAACGGTTTTTATATGTTGTACCAATATCTACAAAATGGGTATTAAAGAAAGGATTATTCATAAAAAGAAGTACTATAACCTTGTCTCAACCACACCTCATTTCAGCTCCTGTACAAGTTTGCTTGATTTTCCAATCTTCTTTAAATTTTGTCATTGTTCCAGAATTTTTCAGTGTTGTACTGCACTACTAAGGGTTAATTGAGCTTCTATAAAACACAATATAGCAACTGCACAATAGTAAGGCCAACAATGTAACCAACTAAAATTAAAATCCTTCAAAACGTTAACAAAGCAAATACCTGGTTGAGCTTCTTTGCTAATTGCGGAACCCCACAACAATTAGTAAGACCATGATAAACCTGTCAATTATTAAATGCAAGTAGAGAAAAATTTAGTGAACCAGTAGGAAGATAATAAGGGGTAAAATAAAAAGAATAATAATATAAAGAAATTATGTACCGGCTGATTTCTGAAGAAATTCTCCTCATAGGCCAAAGCATCTTTTATACTTCGGTTCATGTTTATGTCCTGTATTACGGAGCACATAATTGAAGCATTTCAAGACAAATCACGAGATGATAGTCAGGTTCAGTGAAAACGAAAAATACTTTGTTGTTTCGCCATCAAAGTACTAAAGTGCTAATAGTCAATATTACCATGGAAATGAGATATAGAAATGCTCCAAAATTAAACAAGGGTTCATGATACGAAGGGTCTACTCCCAAGTTTGTGACAGTGAGTGGCAAAGGTCAGGGAAGGGAGGGTAAGATCTTGTTTAACCACACTCCCAACTTAAATTTTAGGAAATAAGTGAAAATGTACCGAGAAGAATTCGGTTAAATGCTCCAATACATTCTCCGAGTTCCTTTCCCCCTATTTTATGGCTAACTGTTTTAACCTCTCCAATCAATCTCCCTCCAAACTTGGGGGCAAACCCAAAAAAATTATGATTAAGAGAAGCATTGCACGCAAGGGTAGAAATGTTGACTAAATTGGCAAATAGTCCCATACAAGGTTGGACATAACAATTAAAATGTAGTGTACCTGTTGACTCCGGTTGACAACACCAACATATCCCAGACGTAAAGGGATAACATTTCCAAGTAAAAAATTCCGGGCATCAGTTCCTCTGTCCATTATATCCAGCTACAGCCATAAAGTTTCAAAATAAAACTTTAGCTTATACGAGAAAATATTACAAAAACAAATAAATACAACACTAGAAAATGACAAATTACCAACCTTGTGATTACACCAATCGTGCGAGAACCTACAGTTTAATGTAAAAGGAACAAAGATATTAGCAAGAACAATAAAGGAACATGACATAATAAGATACCAAGACAAGTTGAAATATTTTACATGTTACGATCACAGAAATGGTCCCCCATCCCCAAATTACAATAAACGTTATCCAGATTAGACAATTGTAGCAATCTCATGGTTCCTCGTTATCAACCGTTACCAGAAATTACAGGCACCATAGCAGTATGTATCAACAATATAATACCATTGAGTACCAGTTAATACAATATTTCTGTTAAAATCCCTTCCGACATAACTTTGACATGCGCTCTGCAAGCATGGCATGATCCATAAATACTAAGACAAGGCACTTACCATCAGGATCAGCAACCCTGGCCATCTGGAGGGCATCAGAGTTAGCCAGGTCAGCATTGGCCGGTGACACAGCAAGAATAATACAAGTCTTGTGCTTAATGTAGGAGAGAATCATGGTGCGAATGCGTGCTTCTATGTCAGTTGGCTGGTCTCCCACAGGAACTTTTGTAATTCCTGGCAAATCCACTAGAGTTATGTTTAGAACATTTGGGGAGAAAATTTTGAGCCTGATCTGCTTGTCGGAAACACCCTTATTTCCTCCCGCCTCTTTGTTTGTCTCTGTCTGAATTAAAAGACATGTAACTTTAAATTTTTTGAAATAATTACTATTTACTTTCTGCAATTCCATATTATAATGACCATCCCAGCTGAGAGCAATAACAACTCACCATTGAAAAAATATATATATGGACCCATCTATTATTCAGATTAAATAAAGCTCTTGGAAATTTCCACATGGATTAACGATAATTTTCAACATTACTTCCAAATTTCATAAAATATCAGTTAGGACTTAAAAAACCTGCCATGTTCCCACAAAAGGTCAACAATATCCACAATACCCCCCCCCCCCCCAAAGCTACGCCTCAGTTGTACAAGCAAGCTTCAAGCTCCCCCCCTCCAGCGAACAACTTACCAAAAGAAACCAATAGAACTTGCACAATGGCATCTCCATATATTTTGTTAGTGTAAATTCTTTGGTCAATCGGGCCCATGAAGGACTCTTGAATTTAGTTAGAACTGAACCAATATTAGTGGGGGTGCAAAGTTGCTCTAACACCATCACAGGACCAGCATAAATACCAAATTTAAAAAAGTATGTTGATCATCAATCTTTACTACGTAAAAATACAAGACATGACTAACAAAAGGTCTAATAGGAGAAATGACAAATAATTTGAGAACCAGAAGTCTGATTAACAAAGAAATTTCAGAGACGCCACTGACCAAAATGTTGAAAAGTGGAGGTCTGTTTTTTGACCTCCATCTATTTAATTTCACACCGACGCATTTCAAACATTCCATAGGCCCAAGTTAAAATATCAGAGCATACATTTAATTATTAATACTTTTCGTGCATTACTAAGCAACCTAAAGGTGCAGGAAGTGAAATAGCAAACTAGATAGAGCTGGACATAGCTTCAACAGCAATTTGCTGCCTATATATTCAAAGTTCATCATCAGAATGCAATAACATAGCATTCTAAGTTACATATACAAATAATTTCAACAGAAATTTGCTGCATGTGTATCCAAAAGCTTGCCTTCAGAAGTCAGAAGCAGTAATATATCATTGTGGATATAGGAATGCAAATCACTTTACCTACCAAATCATCATAACCGAACCCTTTTTAACTAAATCTGGAAACCTGAAATTAAAGTGACAGCTAGCGCACAGACACATGGATACTTCAAAAGGCTTAAATTCACCACCTGCAAATCTGTGCAACACACAGAGAGAGGCTGGACTAGAAGGTACTATCAATGAAATTATTTTCTTTCTTAGTTACAAGTCTAGCACAATAGAAAGAGAATTGACATAATTAATAGCACCAGGTCTACGGAAATGCAGGTTTTGAAATTAATAAAGGGGATAATATAGAACTTTACAAAGACTGAAGAAACTAGCACTGCTCTAAGCTTCATAAGTCATGACAATTGACTTCACACTTTCCAAATACCAAAAATTTTACCAGACAGTTCAACAATGGTAAAACATCCATACCAGGATGCACCTATAAGTCCTTTGCTGCTATGAGAAAAACATCTAGCTAAAGCAAGGATAATTAGTAATTCAAAACGACTCAAGGATTAACTAGCTACAGCAGTACAAAATAAACAAATTCAATCCATAATGAAAAAAAAAAAAGTCACCTCGATCTCTTTTTTAATCTCTTGGAAATCAAAGAATCTCTTCCCAGGCAAGTGCAAGAACTCGCCCCACTCGTCTCCTTGTCCATCTGTCTTTTGAGGACAATGCACCAGTTGCAACACGAGAGGCCTCCTGGTACAGATATCCGACCCACGTGGTAAGAAATCCCTTCCCACAAGCGCCTCTAACACGCTAGACTTCCCACTACTCTGGCTTCCCACGACCGCGACTTGTGGTAAATCGATCGTCGAACTGCTTCCCAGTTGGGCGAAGATGTCTTGAAGCTTATCACGATCGGGATCACGGAACTTCCGACCGCCGCGGCCATCGCCGCCGCCGCCGCGGCAGAGTTGGTCGGTGATGGGGCTGAGGGATCGTCCGTCGCCATCGGAGCGAGAGGAATCCCGATCGGAATAGGGTTAGGGTTTTGCTCGGACGATAGTTCGCTTCGATTTGAATATTTTTCGATACTACAGAAGTGTGGAGGCGAGAACGGAGGAGAGGTTGAGGAATTCTCTGGACCAGGGCCAGGTGTTTTCCTTTTCCTTCTTTTTTTTCTATTTTTTTTAAATGGTGACCAAATGACATTACTAGCCCTGCTAGACTGGTTTGCTGCTTTTGCTTTTATTTTACCTACGTAACCTTTCGAAATACAAACTAATCATTTTCTTTCTTCTTTTTGACTATATTTTTATAGTTTAATTATGCCGCAAGCTACTGCCGACTGGTGTTTATAACGACGCATTTTCTGCTTATAGTAAAAATAAATAAGTTTACTTCTTCTTCACGTTAACAATTTTTTTATCAAAATGTGTTTAAATTGAACATTATTATTTTAGACAGTTTAATTCAAATTTATTTTTTTAAATAAAAATCATGACAAATTGATTAGTAGAATACATAAGCTTGTTAACTCTGTGTTTACATGGTTTATATAGATTTTTCTAAAATATGTCGCTAAAAATAAATTTGAGCAACAGGTTCTAAGTATATGCTCATAACTGTATTATCAATTGTGTGTCAATTTGTATTTCTTTATCTCTACATTACTATCACCTCACAAACTCAGATCATGTTAGGTATCTGATTTTGTCAAGTTAGATTTGCATCATTTAATCTAAGTTTGCTTAAATCTTAAAGTGGACCCCTTACATTTCAAATAGGTCCCATTTTTTTATGACTTGATTAGAACTTCATTGCATCTCTTACTGCATGAGGTACGCATTCTCATCCCATACCACACCATTAATCCCAACGCTTCAATGTGGCCACATAATAAACATCTCTTTACTTTTTTTCTCTCATTTTTCATAACTGGTTCTATAAAAAAAATCCATCTAAATATTGGGTTGACAGACTATTGTTTTATTTATCCAAATTTGACTCTAATTTTTTTCAAATAATTGAATTTGGATTAATTAAATATGTGATGTTTAAATGAGTCAATGTATTTTGGCTTATTATCAAACGAAATTACACTAGATCACTATGTATATTGCTTTGAAATTTATTTATAGTTAGTCATCCGACGCTAAGGTTATTACACAATCTCATATTTTGTTAGGATCTGTAAGCGTAAAGCATTGTACTTGGGTAAGAAAAGTTTATTTCGGGAAAGGGCATATTAGGAAGTAGTTTCTTGGACGAGGGTCTCTTCGAAGGATGCATTTGAAGAGATGCGTGCCGACGCATAGATGAATATACCCCGTATAATCGCATACATTTTTCTTGCGGGACTGTCGAAACCAAGAGATCTCGGAGCCAACAAAATCTCACCCGTTCATTTAATCCTTATGCTCCTGCACCGCCCGGAGGGAGGGGGTCTATTATTCGGTATCTTACTCTCCAGTTATAAATAAATGGAGATGTCCTGAACACTAGTTCGTGACTAAAAAAAAAGAGTAATTCTTTGGTCCCCCGCTGTTTGGTCCCCTAACAGTCCCCCTCATTATAACTAACTATCTTAATGATTAATTAACGAATTTAAGAGGCAGTTAGTGGCCCCGTCTAACTGTCATTACCGACTGGCGGCGCCTCCTTCGTTATTACTTTCTTTTTTTGTTTTTTGAATGTTTCCTTCTCCTCCGCGCTTTCCTTTTCATTCGCGCTTTCATTCTTCTCCGCGCATATTTGAGGCGATTTTTCGGCGATCGACATCGCAGCTCTCTTTCTCCGGCGATCTCTCATCTTTCTCGCTCTCAGGCGAGAGAGCAATCCCTCTTTAAGTCGATCTCACAGCTCTCTGTCCGGCGATCTCTCACCTTTATCTTTCTCAGGCGAGATCGCATCTCTCTTGACTCGATCTCACACCTCTCTCTCCGGTGAGATAGACCTCTCTCCGGCGATCTCACTTGCTAAGATCATGTAATGTTTTTCTCTTTCATTCTTTTATCATCCATTTTATTTTTCTGTCATTTAAATCATTGATTTCTGTTTTTTTTTGAGTTTATGCCAGGCGATTTCAGTTTATATCAGGCGATTTAGATTCTCACCTCTGAAAGAAAACTCAGGTATGAATACTTTATAATAATGATATAAGTAGCTGATTCAGTTTTGAATACTTCTAATTGAAGATGCTGATGATCTGATACTGTTACGTTATGTTATTATGAACATGTGATTGAGTTATTGTTTTATGTTATAAGAATATATGATACTGTTAATATGAATACAAATATCTGCTATGTCTGATATGAACATGATATTTTATTGATTGAAACATAATATTCTGGTATGAATACTTGTGTTGTTTATACCTACAATTTGTTGCCTTTGATAAGAATACTTCAGCTGTTTTATATGAAAACTGTTTCATATGGTAGGTATAATACCAGAACTGTTTGGTATTATTAGATATGTATAATATGAATATATGATTACTGTTAATATGAATACTTCATATGTTATGTTCTATATGATACAAATATCTCCTATATCTTGTATGAAAATGATATTTTATTGATTGAAACATGATATTTTGGTATGAATACTTGTGTTGTTTATACCTACAGTTTGTTACCTTTTATATGAATACTTCAGCTGGTTATATGAAAACTGTTTCATATGTTAGGTATAATACCAGAACTGTTTTGTAACTATTTTTTACATGAATCATCCATAATAGGTATGTTTAATATGAATCCCTGTTATTGTTGTTCATTAATTTTTTCATTTAATTATACCAGAATGAATTTTGATTTGAATGAAGAGATTGTTGAAGAGTTGTCAATAGATGAGGTTGATATCTATCAACATTTTGAAGATCAGTATCGTGCTAATGAAGCTTTCAATGATGATGTTGGTGTCAGAGAAAATATATATGGGTGGGATTTGAATGTTGAAGCTCTAGATGAATTGAATGCAGTACAAAATGAACCAAAAGCTGTTAATGGAAGGGTAGAGGGTGAAATTGAACCAGAAGATGTGTTAAGTGATGGAGATGATGAGTTTCATGAGTTAAGCCCACCTGCTGTTGATGATTGGTTTGAAACACTTGAAGAGGCTTGCAAATACTATGAACTTTTTGGAAAGCAGTCTGGTTTCGGAGTTTTCAAAAGATCAAATCATAAGAATAAAGACCTGAGCCAACACTATACATTAGCATGCAGCAAGTGTAAGAAGCCTAAAACTAGTAATGAGGGTCGTATCCCAACGAGGAGGAGGGCTTATATAGGCACAGGTTGTAAGGCATGTATAAAGTTGAAAAATACCGATATTTCTGGAGGATGGGTAGTCATCAAAGTTAACCTTGATCACAACCATGTTTTACAACCCGAGTCAGCCTTTCTAATTTCGGGTTACCGATATATCCCAAAAAGATTACAAGATCTATTGGATTTTCATGAAGAACAAGGTTTGGCTGTGTCTACTAATATAGATTTGGTAATTAAAGGTGCTGGTGGATATTTAAGGTGTCCTTTTACAAAGAAGGATGCACGAAATCATAGAGATAAATACAGGACGAATAAATTACAAGCACTTGGAGGGGATGACTGTCATTTGATCTTTGAGTACTTTCAAAACAAGCAAAAGAGTGATCGGAACTTTTTCTATGCTTATGATTGTACAAGAGATAGTCGTTTATGGAACATCTTTTGGGCAGATGGTCGAAGTCGTGCAGCTTACAAGTATTTCCACGATGTGATTGTTTTGGATGCAACCTACTTGACTAATAGGTAATAATCTAATAATTTTGATAAATTTTATTTTTTTTTTTGTGGTATACTTAGTACAATGAATTCATACATATGTTATTTGTATTCAATGTGAATTTTTCATATGTTTGACATGAAAACATAATAGTTGTGGTATGAATACTTTGTGTTATACATATTTGCAATAGTACAGGGGTATGAATACTTTGTGGTATGACTAATGTTAGGTATAATACATTGTTCAGGGGTATGAATACTTTTATGTTATACATATTTGCAATACTTTATATCAGTACTTTGAATTTTTTTTTCAGGTATGATATGCCACTTGTATTATTTGTTGGCATTAATCACCATGGCCATACTATCATCTTTGCTTGTGCATTGCTTGGAAGGGAAAGTGAAGAAGATTACAAATGGTGCATGAGAAGGTACAAACACTATTATATTTGGTTATCAATGCAAACATACTTAGGTATGAATACTAAGTATGACAAGTTGCTGGTCAAATAATAAATATTTAAAAATTATTTACTTGTAGGTTTTTGGAATGTATGAACAATGTAAAACCAGGAGGTGTACTAACTGATCAATGTCCAAGCATTGAGTTAGGGGTTAGACATGTTTTTGGTGCAGAAACTGTGCATAGGTATTGCTCCTGGCATATACTGCACAAATTACCGACAAAATGGGGACAGGTGGCTAATAAGAGTGAGAAAATAAAATGGATAAAGTCTGTTGTATATGATTCTCAGACTACACATGATTTTGAGGAGAAATGGGTAACACTAATGGATAAAGTGGGGAAGCAAAATGATGTTTGGTTCAAAGCAATTTATGCAATGAGAGATAAGTGGGTTCCAGCATTTTTGAGTACCCAATTTTGGGCTGGTATGACTACTACCCAACGGGTGGAAAGCATGAATGCATTTCTCAATAGATATTTGACTAGGAGAGAAAGTCTTAAGGATTTTGTTCACAGTTTTGAAGAAGCTTTAGGGAATATTTGGCAGAGAGAAAATACGGCTGATCATGATTCTAAGTTTCGAGCCCATAGAGTGAATTCTCAATTACCAATGGAGTATCAATACCAAAGTACATATACAAATGATATTTTCTTGAAAGTTCAAGAGCAATTCACACTATGCATGAATTTATCATGCAATTTAGTTGAGCAACAAAATGGAGAGGTACTATATATGGTTTCTGATTGTTGGGGGAGCAACTTCCAGGTTCTATATAAAAGGACATTAAATGAAGTATTTTGTATATGTAGACTTTTTCAAGTGCTGGGGATTCTATGTTCATATTGCATTCAGGTTCTAAAGCACGAAAAAAATTTTTGTATTGATGAGAAATACATTATTGATCGGTGGAGAAAGGATATCAATCGTGAAAATTTGACAATAATTGACTTGACACATCCTACTTTACCTGAGCAGAACATGTATATCTTTGTGAGTAATTAATATGTATTCTGATTTATTGTTATGATATGAATACTTGTCAGTACAACAATTTGTTATATGTACATTTTCATTATTTTTTATTTTTTTGTAGGCTATATGAGTTGACTATGTCAACAAATGGAATGATTCAAGATCTGCTTAATATGGGCAGTCTTAATGAGGAGATGCATGATGAGGTTTATAAAGGTTTACAAGATTTGAGAAACAAAATATCAGGTATGTTGTAAATTATTTATATAATTTCTTCTCCTTTATGTTTTTTTAATACATCTTTTTATTGGAGTTGAATTATAATTCATATTTTTTATGAAATCACAAATATTGGTGGCCAACAAAATAACAATCTCAAAGTCAATTCTGGAGTTAATGAAAGTGCTTATAGAGCGAGAAAAAGAAGAAAACCTTCAACAGACAAACAAAAGGCAAAAGATGTTTCAACAGTTGAAGGTATGTAGTAAATTTTTATTTTACATATGATACTAGTTTGTGTACATATCAAAATTTTTCAATTCATTAATGGCAGTTAACTGAATTGTAGGTGAAGTACCTCAAAATGATACAAGTAGTACGGCATTTCCAAATGAAACAGGAGGGCAAATAACTGGAACAGGTTTAAATCCTTACGCGCTCTCAAATAATATGTATTAATTATAATTTGCTATATAAGTAATTTTGTAAATATTTGTATAGATTGTGAAGCAACACATGAAGAAGTAATTTGTGATGCAATTTTGAGGGGAAGTCAATCTTCTACATGTCTTGATGAACAACCAACAAGCACTGTTGATCAATTTGTGAATTGTCCACCATCTATACCTATACTCCCACCTCACAAATCAAATCGAAGGGGACGGTCTAAAAAGAAAACTATTAAGAATGCATTGGATATTGCCATAAAGAAGATAATCGAGAAGAAAAAAAAATAGGAAGAAGGAAACATAACTCATAATGAGAATCAGACTAACAAGGCGAAGAAAACTCAGAAGGAGAAGAAAATTCAGAAGGAGAAGTAATAGTTACTTGTATATGTTAATTCAGAAGGAGAAGAAAATTCACAATGTTATTCAACTTAAGAGGAAAAGAGTTATTGATTCCATAAATTGAGTTTTTCACATTCTAATAGTTTATTGTATAGATAGGAATACTTAGAAATGTTGTTATCATCACATTTTATTCAGATCATATGTTATAGTGATTAGTGATATCAAAATCTAATTGTTTTATTAATTTTTGAATCATCTGAAATGAATATTTTATATTTTCAATATGAATACTTTGTTTTGTTTCGTATGCACATTTGATTTAATTATCTTGCAAATTTTATGCATATGAATACTTGTAATAACATATAAATATTAAAATTTACAAATATGAATACTTGTAATTATCAGATGTGAACATTTTTTAAAAGATGAGTTAATTTTACTGTAATGTCAAGAGTCGATTGATGACAAGCGACTATTAAATTTTACAAATATGAATATTTGTAGTGACAGATATGAATACTTTGTTAATGAACTGTTCTGGTATGCGAACAGTTGCTTTGGAATCCAAAGGTTGCTTGTAATAACATATCAATATGAAAATTTACAAATATGAATACTTGTAATTATTAGATGTGAACATTTTTTAAAAGAAGAGTTAATTTTACTGTAATGTCAAGAGTTGCAATTATGACAAGCGACTATTAAATTTTACAAATATGAATATTTGTAGTGACAGATATGAATACTTTGTTAATGAACTGTTCTGGTATGCGAACAGTTGCTTTGGAATCCAAAGGTTGCTTCCAAACGTTGCATCAAACACTATAAAAAATACCAAAACACTATGAAAGTTGATGCATATGAATATTTGTAATTACATATCAATATTAAAATTTACAAATATGAATACTTGTAATATATCAGATGTGAATATTTTTTAAAAGTTAATGGAATGTCAATAGTCGCGACTAATTAAATTTATCAGTATGAAACTGTAGTGACAGATATAATACTTGTATGCGAAACAGTTGCTTTGGAAGCCAAATGTTGCTTCCAAAGGTTGCATCAAAGACTATAAAAAACACTTTGCATCAGAAATAGACTTATACCTCCAAAATTATTTTCAAGACACTCCAAATGACTAGGTTAAAAATATCATGTCATTGTAATGCCTAAGAAGACCACACTCCCTTCATTCCACCTCAGGTTTCAAGTTGTTCCATTACAAAAGAAACTGGCCATGGCCACTCGACTCAGCCACGTCGCAGTCCTAGAGGTCATCCACCAACGAAGTCGTATGTGTACAGATGTTCTATTTGTACGCGTAAGCCACGCCGCAAGAATATGACAGAGAACCAGAGAACTAAAGAAATGCTTTAGTTTATTACTTTTTAATTAATTTTAATATCAATGTATGCTGTGGATTTAATATATATTATGAATTTTTGTATTCATTGTTCATTTATATATTCTGTTGTAAATACGACATTGTGTCGGGTTGAATATTAGTTGTAACAAATATAACAAATAGAAACATTCATAAATAAATTTCTTGATGTATATAAGTTCTTGATGAATTTTTTTTAAATAAATGGTGTAGGTCATTTAAAATCTATGACAAATATTTGAATAAATTGCAAAATATGAATGTTTCAGTTTACACTCATAATCATATATTCAAGTGTTTAAATTAAAATATTCAAATTTCATATTAACTTTACCTTGTGAAGTTTCAATACCTCGTTAGGTACAGTACGACATACCGATTACACTGACAATAATAATATTAAAATCTATGACAAATAATTACTAAAAGATTTTTCCTCTTTGCAATCTCAACATATATTAAAGTGATTAATTTACAAATATCCTAATTTTATATATAAGTCAATATTTGATTATATAATTACACAATATATTTTTAATACACAATAATTAGTAAATTAGAAATATGTTTATCCAAGAATTTGTTTAATAATGTATACTAGTTAATAGGTATGAATACTTTGAAAACATAAGCATCTAACAATTTGAATGGAGACTTTCTGTTAATGAAATGGTCCCCACATATTGATTTTGAAATATATTTATCTAAGTTGCGCCATTTTCGTTGATTGTGCCATTTATCTAAGTCCGACTTGCTCCGACTCATCACATTAGTCCGAATTGGGATTTTGTCCTTATTCACAGCTCATAGCCTCATAGTCATCTC